>CALNHX010003758.1:0-142384 GCA_940337035.1 Agriotes lineatus | reverse complement strand
CTTAACAGATTCAGCAACAATTGTTCAGACTGCGAACGCAAAGTCTTGCCTTGCACTGACGTACGTTTTATTAGTTCTGACAAGAACTGCTGCTTATTGTTGGCCAAAACTGTCAAAAAACGTTTGTACGGGAAAACTAACCTCGAAAAATGTGAAGGACAAGTCAGATGTTCATCATATGTTTGTGGACGCATACAACGTTGCCTATACTTACGGATCTTTTTACAAAAATCTGTAAAAAATCTTAAATTGTTAGTAAAATTAATCTCATTTATCTGTAATTTCTGATTTAACCACACTCAATTTTTTCAAAATAATTTTGCCGATATATCTAGTTTATTTACTGTTTACTGATAATATCTTTATTTAGTCTACGGATTTATTATTAACGTCGGCAACACTATATTTTACAAACGCATACCGCGCTAGTCAAATCCACTCCCAAAGACCCAGAGACGTGCTAATGTTATGCTATCCTTGTCGCACTCGCAAATAATGAGAGTGAAGCATACAAAAACGATTTCTGTGCTAACTTCGTGTAACGATGACGCAGGGATCATCTTTGGCTGGATCCATAGTATAATTCACTGAACTGGCACAGTCTCTTCACTGATTGTCTATATAAGTTCCAATTTATATTCTCACATATGTTAACACGTAGATTTGTTGATATGCCCCTTTAATTTGTATATACCAAACAATAACACAAATCAAGGCATTAATTTCTGTTTTTATTTGACCAAAATTCGTTATATTCAAAATTACATGTCTGTTTTTTATGAGTGGTTTCAGTAACTAATTTCTAAACAAAATTTTTATTCCTGTTAGATACCATTCTTAATGCACACTGCTATATTTATATATTCTATTATTACATGTTATTCATTCTTATCTTTCTAACAAATACATTTGCCAACTGTAACCTTGGCTTGAACTTTTTTAACATTTACTGCAACCATCAATATTTTGAATATACAATTTCTAATCATTATTAAATTATCTCCCCCATTGTCTCAATTAACTTTCATGATTCATATTAAATTTAACCCCCAATTTTTATCTACACACCTCAAAATTTAATTGTAATAATCTTCCAAATTTATTAGTTTTAAATGTTTCTTTATTATGTTTCATCACACTACCTCGTGTATCATAATAATATAAATACCTAAGGACCACCCAAGAATATATTTTTATGTAGTGACAACAAGCACCACATTAAACAGCTAATATTTAGGTATATAATAGCTTCTTTTTTTATTAGCCCTTATTTAATTTTCAATTTTTTTATGTATTTTGAATAATTATTTTAATCGAGTACTCTTATCAGGGAGGTTCGCCAATCTAGTGATCTGTTAATTAAATTTTAAATTGTATTCTTAAAACCTTTGACTACTAAATGACATTTAATGTCAACTTCACTTCTACACCTTTTCAAACCAGGTATTGACAATTATACTTTACATTGAAACACATATCAATCAATTCACCTACGTAAGTACTGTATTAAGTTTATTTTTACACTTTCTTTTACTGATTGTTATTGAAATAGCTTTTATAAATTCTTTACACAAACCTTAAAACTTCTCTAGCTTTCACTGTAAAAATGCAACCAACAACAGCTTCCGATGTCGACAGTCTGCAACGCCTACCGCTTATTCCTCAAACAGTAACAAATATGATGGTCTGTCAACCCTCGAACTGCATCTATCCTGTCAATAACTCCTACTGTTCTTAGAATCTAGTCCTGCTCCTTTTTAAACGTCACCGTCACACCAATCGACTCCAGGTAAGTTTCAGTATTATTGATGACCCAAATCTAACCTTGTTGATTCTGCAGATAGTCCTATGTCTCCAGCAACACCCAATAAAATTATCCAAATCAATCAGCTAATTATGACAACCTCCTTTCAAATGCTTGACTTGTCTTCCATGCAACCACCAATGTCACCAATGAATCCTTATTATGTCTTGTATCAATAAATCCAAATCTTATTCAAATAATATAATCTTCTGTGTTATTTATTTCCGATTCACTATATGGTACAATCTCTTCACCGATTGTATATCTTTATTAAATCCAAGTTATATTCTCACCCATTACACCACGTAGATTTGGTTATAGCCTCTTTTTATTTCCATTTACCAGACAATGCTACAAATTAAGGCATTAATTTCTCATTTTTTTTTATTTACCAAAATTCGTTTTTTCAAAATACATGTACATTTTTCATGAGTTGTTTCAGTAACTAATTAAACAACTTTTTTTCCTTATTAGATACAATATTCTTATTGCACACGTATTTATTTTAAATATCCTATTATTACATGCTATTAATTCTTATCATTCTAACAAATACATTTGTCAATTGTAACCTTGGCTTGAACTTTATTAAAATTAAATTCAACCATCAAATTTGTATACTCAAATGTTATTTCATTATCAAATTACCTCACTCATTGTCTCAATTAAATTTTATTATTTATTTCAAAATTAACACCCAATTCTATCCAAACACTTCAAGATTTGATTGGAGTAATCTTCCAAATTTATTAGTTTTATATTTTTATCTTTCAACAATATATATTGTAGTGATAGCTCCACCTTGGGCTAGCCATTAATTATGCTATGACTCAATGCTTGAGATGCATTTTTATTTAGTATTAGCCCTATTATTTCTTTTCAAATCAATTTTACTTTTTAATTAAATATTACAATTGAGACTCTCAGGGGGGTTCGCCAATCTAGTTATCTATTAATTGAAATTCAAATTTTATTGTGCTTTTATGATTGCTGACTGACTTTAACTGTCAGTTTGACTTTTAAAATTGATTAAACCAAGAATTGGCAAATATATTTTATACTGACATATCCATTAATCAATTCACTAAAGTAAGTACTGTATGATGTTTATTTCACTCTTTCGTTGACTGTTTGTTATTCAAAATGCATTTATATGACTAATTAAAAACAAACCTGAACACTTCTCAAGCTTTCACTGCAAGTATCCAAATACTACAGCTCCCAATGTCCACAGCTCTTGATGTTCACAGTCTGCAACGCCTACAGCTTATACCTCTCCAGTCTTTAAAGCTATGACGCTCCGCCATCCCTCAAACCACATCCAACCTGTCAAAAACCCCAACTGTCCGTAGAATCCGTTCCTGCTCCTTTCATCAATGTCACCGTCACTCTAATAGATTCTTGGTAAGTTTCAGTATTATAGATAATCCCAAGCTAATCTTCTTTATTCCTCAGCTAGTACTCTGTAACCAGCAACACCCATAAAAACTGTCCAAATCAAGCAGCAATTCCTAACAACTTCCTTCTAAATGATTGACCCGTCTTCCATGCAATCACCAACGTCACCAATGAATATTAATTATATCTTACACGCACCAATAAATCCAAATCTATTCAATTACTGTAGTCTTCTTGTTATTTGTATCCAATTAACTGTATTGCACAATCTCTTCACCGATTGTATGGCTTTATTAATTCAATATTACATTTTCATATTTGCACAACGTAGATTTGTTAATAGCCCCATTATTTGTATTTTACCAAACAATCATACAAATAAAGGCATAATTTCAAACTTTTTATTATCAAAATGAGTTTTTTTTAAATCTGTATACATTTTTTATGAGTTTGTTATTCTGGCTGTCTAAATAATTTTGTTATCTCTGGTAGTTACAATTATTCCTGCCCTCTTAAAAATATAAAATGTCCTAATTATTACATGCTACGATTCCTTATTATTAAAGCAAGCATACTTGTCAAATATTACCTTGTTTACACTTTTATCATGGTTGAACTCGCCCATCAAAATTAAGTACTCAATTTCTATTTAATTATCAAATTACCATACTAATTGTCTCAATTTTAATACTCATCGTTCATTTTAAATTTAACACCCAATCTTATTTAAAATCCCTCAAAATTTGATTGTATTAATCTTCCAAATTTATCATATTTTGATTATTATTTAACAACTACCCTATTTGTATCATAACAATATATTATATTAATCAAAACCCCTTATACGTTTCGGTGTGGGGAGGTTCTTTAACATAAGTTACGCTCTATTTTATATTACTAATATTTTATACTGTTTTATTTTATAAATACTTTATTAGAATATTCAACAATATTATTAGGTAAATACGTGAATTGATAACTGACAGAAAATAATAAGTATTTGTATATTAAGAGAGCAAAGCTATAAATTGTTATATGAGAAAAAGTTAAATCGCAACAGCGCAGCAGGAGCATAACAATTTCTCAAAATCAGCAATTAGATTTTACGCTCAAAATATACACAAACTTTTTTATCTACAATCACGTTTTTAAGCAATTAGAAAACAAATTTTTTAATTATTGCCTTACAAACATATTACAATTGCTTCAATTATTATTAAGTGTACTAAAATTAAATGTCCATTTTTAAAAGTAACTTCAGAACCAGAAGGAACATCTCAATATTTTGTAATGTTTCAAACGTCTGTTGTAGTCTCAACCTGCAATGAAGATGATTTCGGAAAGATTTTCTGCGCAGTTTCAATTTTTGCATAGCATAAATGCTTCAGCGACATTTGAGCTCTTCCATCCTCCATGGCGTTTTAATTGAAGAATACCACCTCCACCTTCTACTAGAAGCGTAGCTGATATTCGGCAAAAACAGCGGCCAGTGTATGAATGAACTTCCCTTAAATTCAAATATTGAGCAATTTCGCTCGGGATCTTTTCCATAATGTTCATTCCTATTACCTGTTTTGTACATTTGCCCTTAACGTATCTTAGAAAAAGTCTACGCAAAGTATCAGTTTTGGGTCGTAAGGCGACATATTTTTTATACAAAGTCAAAAAATTAATACTTTCTTGGTCACTCGTTACCGTAAACACCCTACTTTTGTGTGCTTTAAAATAAGCAATTTGCACTATTAACATTGAACGTTTGTCATCGACATCATTGATATTGTAACGGCTTGGCGATCAGGCAGCCGCAGACTTATGAGTCACCGCTGCCGAGACGATCTTGGAGCCAGATGCGGGTAGATGAGTCATGTTTCAGACGCCTGGAGAAGCGACTTTGCAGCCAGATGTAAGGGATGACTCACGCTTCCGGAAACACGCCCGAGGTCAACACCTGCATTTGCCGGAATGTACGAGCGAAGTCTAGATGGATCTCGAAGGAAATCACCCGAATATAAATACACCGCCGCCGGAGTTCTCATCAGTTCACTTTAGACTCGAAGCGCGCTTGATATAAACGAACCCTAGTGAAATAAATAACAGATAAATCGAACCACATAACTCATTAATGTTAAACGCGTAAATAGCCACATAAATAATTGACGTTTAACCAGTGTAAATAAATAATGTATCGTTGTTAGAAATAGTTCGTTAGTTTAAGTAATCTGTGTGTTTGTAAATAATAATAATTAATAGTTGTAAATAAATGTTTAATACAAGAAGCAGCGTCGTATAATTTTTTTAAATAGCCCGAACGTTAAAAACGTAACAGTGGCGTCAGGTGTGCGGGTTTTGTACCGTGTTATACCAGGGGCTATAAAAAAATTATTGAACAAAATTAAATAAATAAATTGTTTAACAAGTGCGGATAAAACGACGGTCGGATAAATAAATTTAAGCGTATTGTGGATGCCAGTGACAAGATCCCAGAGCGGCAAAATGAAGGCTTAATTAAGCCAACTTTTCCAGCTGATGCAAGTTGGCCAAGAGAAGGCAGAAAAGGCCCAAGAGAAGGCAGAAAGAGCGCAAGAAGGATTGAAAGCCGCGCAAAAGGATCTTAAAGAGGATCTTAAGGAAGAGATTCAAGTTGGCCAGGACAAGGCAGAGAAAGCACGAGAGGATCTTAAGGAAGAGCTGAAAGAGCTGAAAGCCGGGCAGGATAAGGCAGAAAAAGCACAAGAAAACCTCAAGGAAATCCTTAAGGAAGAATTACAAGCCGCGCAAGAGGATCTTAAGGATGAACTTATAGAGAAACTGAAAGCGAGCCATAATGAGTTGGCAGAGCAAATCAGAAATATTCAGGAAGAACTGGAGAAAAAGATGGCCGGAGTTTAGGGTGACATGCTGGAGCTGCAATAACGATTTGCCAAGTCACGAAGTGGCCAAGACCAACCAATTTCCTCTAAACCTGCTCTCTTCTCTTCTCCTCCTGCAGTAAATCAGCCTACCTTATCGCGAGTTGCTGCCCCTCAGGTTGCTCTGTCCCAAGATACTGCCCCAGTGAGGCCCGCAACATCTGGCTTACACATGAAACTGCCCTCTTACGATGGGAAAACGCCATGGTCAACATACCTGAAGCAATTTGAAGCCGCAGCCGTCGCTAATGGTTGGGGAATGGCAGACAAAGCGACCGCATTGATCCTGACATTGCGAGGGGATGCCCTGAATGTTCTGCAAATGATTCCAGAAAATCAGCAGAGGGACTTCCAGCAATTGGTGAATCGTCTGGAACGGCGTTATGGCAATGGGCATCTTCAGCATGTGCATTGTGCCCAGTTGAAGAACAGAATTCAGAAGTCGGGGGAGACTCTGCAAGAACTGGAGGCCGATGTTGCTCGATTGGTTCGGCTCGCGTATCCATCGGCGCCGGAGGACTTCCTGGAGCAGCTAGCCGTCCAAACATTCGTAGATGGAATTAAAGACGCTGATACTCAGCAAGTGGTACGTCTGGGGCGCCATAGGACACTGGGAGAGGCCTTAACCCATGCGTTGGAATTTGAAGCGGCAAGGACTGCCTCCAGAGGACATGGTCGTGTCCGCGGTGTCGCCACGATGGAGATGGCGCCTGAATCCATGGAGGACATGTTGCGACGACATATAAGGCAGGAGACGAGGGAGAAGGAGCTGGAGCTGCGGAGAGATGGGTCATCTTAGGGCTCGCTGTCCGAAGAAAGGAGCCCGAGTGTCTGACGAGCCGTCGGAAAACTAATGCGGGTTGACAAGAAGGGGCGAGAGTCGACTCGTGATTGCCATGCCCCGGAGATTCCCATACATGTGTCGTCCGTGCAACACCTGCCTGATAGTCTCTTCATTGATGGGAAAATAAATGGAAGAGTTCGGTCTCTGCTGTTGGATACTGGAGTGACGAAGTCCATCGCCAGGTCTGACGTAATACGAGACGAGGGTCAGCTGCTGCCCACCAGGACATGCCTTCGCACTGCCAGGGGAGGCGCAGTGACCACACATGGGGAAATGGATTTCACATTGAAGATTGGGAATCAAACCCTCAAACATCGGGTCCTGATTACTGACATTGCGGACGAGTTCATCCTGGGAATGGATGTCATGAATAAGTGTGGGTTCACTTTGGGCCTGGGACGCGGCATGTTGCACGTGGGTGGGGAGGAGCTTTTCTTACACCCAAGAGAAGCGATCGCAGTATGAGTGGTATTGGCGGAAAATGGTACTCTGCCTGGACGAACCGAGAGGGTCGTGGATGCATACCTGGATAACGATCTCCGGGGCAACGTAGTGCGCATGATTGAATCCGATTATGACAAGGAGCTCACTCATGGTATCCTGGTTGGGAAGACGTTGGTAAAGACTGGGCTTAAGGTCCCAGTAAGGATGATGAACGTCAACAGAGAACCGGCAACCGTCAGGAGAAACAACCCTGGGAAGATGTACACCGGTTTCCGCCGTTGTCACAACGATTACTAGTAACAGCGGCAGCAAGGCGAAGGGCTGCCCAAAGGCATTAATAAACACCGTGATGTCTACTTGCAAGGGCATGAGCCATCAAGAACGGAAGAAGATCGAAGATCTGGTGGCCCGGTACCAAGACGTCTTCGAGTTCGGAGATCATCCCAGCGGCCGTACCGACATAGTTAAGCATAAAATCAATACTGGGGATGCTCAACCGATGCGCCAACATCCAAGAAGGTTGCCCCTCGCCAAACGGGAAGAAGCTGAGAAGATTGTCCAAGATATGCGAAACCAAGGGATTTTCGAACCGTCCAGCAACCCGTGGGCCTCCTCTGTGGTGCTTGTCAAGAAGAAGGATGGCTCAACGAGGTTTTGTGTTGACTACCGGCAGCTGAACCATGTGACCAAGAAAGACAGCTACCCTCTGCCACGAATCGATGATACCCTGGACACGCTCTCCGGTTCTCAGTGGTTCTCGACGCTAGACTTGAAGAGCGGTTATTGGCGGAATGGAACCTGCGGACAGGGAGAAGACCGCATTTACTATCGGACCTGGGCTCTGGTAGTTCTCCGTCATGCCGTTCGGTTTGTGCAATGCCTCGCCACGTTCGAGATGCTGATGGACACCGTCCTGAAGGGTCTATCTTGGCAGACCTGCCTTATGTACTTGGACGACATCATAGTGGTGGGTAGATCCTTCAACAAGCATCTGAAAAACCTGGAGAAAGTGTTCGGTAGACTGCGAGGTGTCAACCTGCGATTAAGTCCAAAAAAATGCCACATCTTCCAGAAGGAGGTACAGTACCTGGGGCACGTCGTATCCCGCCATGGAGTAGCAGTAGACCGGAGTAAGGTGAAAGCAGTGCAGGATTGGCCAATCCCGGAGGATGAGCATGAGCTGCGAAGCTTTCTGGGCCTCTGTACTTACTACCGACGATTTGTGCTGGGCTTTGCAAACATTGCAAAACCGTTAACTCGTCTAACGGAAGAGGGACGACAGTTCGAATAGAGTGCTGAGTGCGTGGAGGTCTTCGAGACGCTCAAGACTGCCTTAACCAGTTTACCTGTACTTTGCTATCAGCGTCAGGACGGCTAGTTTATCCTCGACACTGACGCTAGCAATGTCGGAATAGGTGGTGTTTTGTCCCAGGTCCAAGATGGGCAAAAGAAAGTCCTGGCATATTTCAGCAAGGTCCTGTCCAAACCAGAGCGGAACTATTGCGTGACCAGGAGGGAGCTTCTGGCAGTGGTCAAGTCCGTGGAGCATTTTTATAAATACCTGTATGGCAGAAGATTCTTGCTGAGGACCGACCATACTTCTCTAAGATGGCTGCTGCAGTTCAAAGACAGGTGGCTAGGTGGATCGAGCGCCTACAAGAGTACGACTTTGAAATAAATTATCGACCTGGCACAGCCCACCGCAACGCCGATGCGTTATCCAGGAGGCCCGGCCCTGCGGACTGCAGCCACTGTTCAAGACTGGAGAGTCGTGAGGTACCCATCAATCGTACCACTGTAGTCGACGACTCGTGGGAGCTAGACGAGTTGCAGAACAGCCAGGAGAACGACCCCGACCTAGGCACGGTTATAACCTGGAAGCGAGATGGCCCTCGACCTACCTGGCAGGAGGTCTCCGCCACCAATCCAACGGTGAAGACCTATTGGGCGCAATGAGACTCCTTGCAGCAGGAAAACAACGTCCTGACCAGAATCTTGGAAGACGAGGACGGTAGGCCAACGAGATCACAATTGATGGTCCCAAGGAGTAGAGTGGCCGAGGTTCTGCGCCACCTTCATGGTGGCTCCTCTGGGGGACACTTCGGATTGAAGAAGACGTTGCAGAAGGTCCGAGACCGGTTCTACTGGGCGAGTTGCAAAGATAATGTCCGAGAGTGGTGCCGGAGGTGCGAAGCCTGCGCTACAGGAAACGGACCGGTTGGTAGACGTAGAGCTCCGATGCCGCAGTACAACGTCGGTAGTCCGTTCGAGAGGATAGCCATCGACATCGCTGGACCATTCCCCGAAACCGAATCGGGAAATAAATACATCCTGGTGTGCATGGACTACTTCACCAAGTGGATTGAAGCGTACGCCCTTCCGAATCAAGAGGCCGGTACTGTCGCTGATGTTCTGGTGAAGGAGTGCTTCAGCCGTTTTGGAGTTCGCCTGGAGTTACATTCCGACCAGGGCCGGAATTTCGAGTCTGGACTGTTCCAGAATGTTTGCAAGCTACTGGGGATACACAAGACCCGGACCACTGCCCTCCATCCTCAATCGGACGGCATGGTGGAAAGGATGAACCGAACCATGGGGAAGCATCTCTCCAAGGTGGTTTCCGAACATCAGCGTGACTGGGACCAGTACATTCACCTGTTCCTAATGGCCTACCGATCGGCAGTACAGGAGACAACCAACCACACCCCAGCCATGGTACTTTTTGGGCGCGAGCTGCGATTGCCATGTGACCTTATAACACTCTGAACTTACTAATTATTTACTTATTTTTGTGCAATAAATAATTACCATTGTTAAGGAAATTTTCAACATATAATTTTACAGTCAGATAGCAGATGCCAGGGTCCAGTCTGGTTAACTCAAATATACAATCAAGTACACATCAAACAAAGCGGTTTATTTTATATACCTATTTACAGTTTAAAATAATAACTAAAATATTCTATGTATTTTCAAATAAAAGATTTGGGTTTTAACATATTTCGGGCAGGCTGGCGCCTACTGGGTTAGGCAAGCCACGATACTTCTTCTCGTACTTTCTCGGCGGCAGGACGAAGGGATTCGTAGTTAGAAGAGCGTCCTCTACTCGGCTAAACTGGAAACAAAAACTAAATTAAGTTTATTTACTTTTATCGTAGGCATGAAATAAAGTTATATTTGTTTTTATTTCGGGGGTGTTGAGATTGAACTTGATGTAAGGCGTAATCCCCTTTACGTCGAAGCTATTCTACAGTGCCCACAAAACCTCGTGTGATGCAAAAACCTAGTGTGACAAGTGAAAATACGGTAGAATTAAACATCATGTGTCAGCTAATGACTTTTAAGCCAAATTTGCGTTTAAAGCTGTTACTGAAATTCCAGGGGTGTCTAGGTGAAAACTAGGGGTTTTCAAATTACGTTATTCAAGGTAAGTGAGACCTCCTTTAAGCTACATGAATTACTTCTAACCTGAAGCTAACCTCACAATTTTTTGGTTTAGATTTCGGGAAGATTATGTACTCTGAATTGGGGCATTGCGGAAAGCATAGAAAATCTGTAGGACGAGTTTCCTCTAGGTGAGTGAAACTCTTAATCTTTACGACTACGTTAATTACGGGAGTTTTCGTTGCGGGTACTTAACCTCGCAAGTTTTGTTCAAGTTTATGCACAGACCTGGAGGGCCTCGCTTTTAAAATGTTTTCTAAATGAATTACGTGAATGTTGTCGGGAAGCGGTTCCGAGGAGATCTAAAACCCTTAACAGGCGATATAAACAATGATCCACGTACGAGTTTTAGACCACGTCGGTTTCAAAGAGTAAACGTATCCAAATTCCAGACAGGCATATATACAATGATCCACGTCTGAATTTTAGACAAGATAACTCCTGAATTGGCTCGGCGGAGATCACAGGCATTTCTCAATGAGCCACTTTGATCTTTAACAGGAATTCAGGGATTTCTGGGAAAGATTGGTTCTAAGACTGAAAGTCAAAAGGTTCTTCGGACGGGACCAGGATTTGGGCCCCAGGGGGCCTCAGGCAGGAAGCTGGTTCGGATCGCTGGATGCAAGTCCAGTCACAACGTACGATACCTCTTATTTATACCTTACCATACGCCGTAATTTGTACAGAATTTTAGGCAGGGATGCGCTGAACGACGACGGCGGCTCGTAACTTCTGCGCACCTCGATTGTTTCTTCGTGCCTCGGCGATGTTTTCGGACAATTTGTGACGAAGTTTTGGCGGCGGTCAAATTCGAACGTATTCCAATATGTAAAAATACGATTTCGGCCGGCGCTAACGTCACACAAGCCCCTTCCTATGGAGGAAACAGCCGGTGGGTGGACGTCTTCTTCATGGAATTACCCCTTTCGGCTTGGAAAACACCTGGGGATCCCGGAATTCTCGGCACACAACTCAGACAACATACATTCTAGGGAACGCGGAAGTTATGGGAGTAACCGGCGTTTCTTCTGGCAACGTCTGCTAGGTGAGTATACTTTTGTAATACTTTCAACTGGGGGAGATATAAGAATCGCGGTTTCGACTTATACTCCTTTCAGGACTTCTCGGCAAAAAAAAACAAGTTCGGAAAGCTAGGACAGGCAACTGCTAATATGCAAAGGAAACTTGCTTGCAGTTTCTGGTCAACAGGCGGTTGTTGTGGCATTAATTTCCACCTGGATCTTCACTGGATTCAATTTCACAGGAAACATTCAGGAAAAAATTCAGGTTGTACTCCGGTACGGGTTGCATACAATTCCACAGGTTCATGCTCTACAAATGCACGTTTTCTTATAGGCACCAAGGCGAAAGCGTGATCATTCTCAGGAGACATTCAACAACATGTATGCAATTAATAATACTGGCGGGTACAACGGGCATGGACCGGACTGGTAATTTTTCAGAATTTTCTAGATAAGCGGAATGAAATTTCATGGACTGCAATCAACTACGTGAAAGCAGTTTCAGGCTAGATGAGACTAAAAATTTCGCGGTATCGAATCATCTGTCTTCTCATACATTCATTCTACGGGCTCATAAAATTCTACGGGGTGCATTCTGAAAGAAATGCTACTTCCTGATGCTGAGCTCGCGGTATCGACTCGCATTCATTCAGGTTTTGTTCAATCGTGGGAACGTATTAAGGTTACGGGATTAACCGACTTTCTCACAATATTTGAACTTTAACTGGAAGAAATTAGTAGAGGTTGCGGAGACCAACTTACAATTTCATGGACATTTTGTATGTTTACAGGTTACCTCGGTTCTGCGAAGATGGCTTCAACTTTGAAGATCTTGCACTGGATGTGATTTACCTGAAGGGTTCGCGTTCCAAAGACTTCTCGCGAGGGAGGTTGGGCTGCAGGATAGCACGATGCTCCACGTCCCTTGTAGCCGGCTGTACTTCTCAGGGTGAAGCTGTATACCAGGAGACGTCTCGGGAGGAAGTTTTTATGGAGGGAACTTACGAACTCGGGGATGATCGGGACTCCAAAACGCAGTACTTTGCTCAAAGCTGATTTCTGGACTTCAGCTGGTTCTTTTGTACCTTCTGGAATATCTGGCGCCACTTGGAGGTGACCTAGTTGCGTAGATGCCCTGGCTTTCGACGGTCGGACTCTTCCAACGGCCTGGGCTTCAAACAGGAGCTCTCTATGGACTGGATTTCCTCTTTTCCGCACTTGGAATCAACATTCCTCTGGAGGTTTCTAATTTTCTGGTGTTGGACAAGCTGGTGGCCTTTATGGGGCCGTTTTCCAACATTTCTGCAGGTAGTTACAGGCGGTTCTGGCGGCGGTAACATCTGGTTCTTGTACATGTCTGTGAACGCGGTTTGTACAACATTTAAAATAATTAATTATACTTTAACTGATAACTAATTATTTTTCAGGTAAAACTGCTCGAGCGCCACTTGGATCTGCTGGACTTGCTGGTGAAGCCGATAAATTACTTGACTATATACTTGAGTTTATGTCTCTGCTCGGGCTGGCCATATAACTCTCTGAACTTACTAATTATTTACTTATTTTTGTGCAATAAATAATTACCATTGTTAAGGAAATTTTCAACATATAATTTTACAGTCAGATAGCCAGATGCCAGGGTCCAGTCTAGTTAACTCAAATATACAATCAAGTACACATCAAACAAAGCGGTTTATTTTATATACCTATTTACAGTTTAAAATAATAACTAAAATATTCTATGTATTTTCAAATAAAAGATTTGGGTTTTAACATATTTCGGGCAGGCTGGCGCCTACTGGGTTAGGCAAGCCACGATACTTCTTCTCGTACTTTCTCGGCGGCAGGACGAAGGGATTCGTAGTTAGAAAAGCGTCCTCTACTCGGCTAAACTGGAAACAGAAACTAAATTAAGTTTATTTACTTTTATCGTAGGCATGAAATAAAGTTATATTTGTTTTTATTTCGGGGGTGTTGAGATTGAACTTGATGTAAGGCGTAATCCCCTTTACGTCGAAGCTATTCTACAGTGCCCACAAAACCTCGTGTGATGCAAAAACCTAGTGTGACAAGTGAAAATACGGTAGAATTAAACATCATGTGTCAGCTAATGACTTTTAAGCCAAATTTGCGTTTAAAGCTGTTACTGAAATTCCAGGGGTGTCTAGGTGAAAACTAGGGGTTTTCAAATTACGTTATTCAAGGTGAGTGAGACCTCCTTTAAGCTACATGAATTACTTCTAACCTGAAGCTAACCTCACAATTTTTTGGTTTAGATTTCGGGAAGATTATGTACTCTGAATTGGGGCACTGCGGAAAGCATGGAAAATCTGTAGGACGAGTTTCCTCTAGGTGAGTGAAACTCTTAATCTTTACGACTACGTTAATTACGGGAGTTTTCGTTGCGGATACTTAACCTCGCAATTTTTGTTCAAGTTTATGCACAGACCTGGAGGGCCTCGCTTTTAAATTGTTTTCTAAATGAATTACGTGAATGTTGTCGGGAAGCGGTTCCGAGGAGATCTAAAACCCTTAACAGGCGATATAAACAATGATCCACGTACGAGTTTTAGACCACGTCGGTTTCGAAGAGTAAACGTATCCAAATTCCAGACAGGCATATATACAATGATCCACGTCTGAATTTTAGACAAGATAACTCCTGAATTGGCTCGGCGGAGATCACAGGCATTTCTCAATGAGCCACTTTGATCTTTAACAGGAATTCAGGGATTTCTGGGAAAGATTGGTTCTAAGACTAAAAGTCAAAAGGTTCTTCGGACGGGACCAGGATTTGGGCCCCAGGGGGCTCCAGGCAGGAAGCTGGTTCGGATCGCTGGATGCAAGTCCAGTCACAACGTACGATACCTCTTATTTATACCTTACCATACGCCGTAATTTGTACAGAACTTTAGGCAGGGATGCGCTGAACGACGACGGCGGCTCGTAACTTCTGCGCACCTCGATTGTTTCTTAGTGCCTCGGCGATGTTTTCGGACAATTTGTGACGAAGTTTTGGCGGCGGTCAAATTCGAACGTATTCCAATACGTAAAAATACGATTTCGGCCGGCGCTAACGTCACAACCTCAAATTTGAAAGAAAGCCTGGCGAAGAAACAGCCGGCGAGGACTACGTGGGGAACCTGAAGAAGAGGATGGAAGAGATCCACGGCGCCGTACGCCGAAACATTCAGGGTGCCAGCGACCGAATGAAGGACCGATATGATGCCCGCGCTGAGGCCGGTGGTTTCCAGCCTGGCGATTTGGTATGGCTTCATAACCCCCGGAGGCGTCGTGGCCTCTCCCCCAAGCTCCAACAAAACTGGGAAGGCCCCTACACTGTAGTTGCTCGACTGAATGACGTGGTATACCGAATCCAGAAACCTCCTCGAGGAAAGTGCAGGGTGGTGCACTTCAATCGGTTGGCCCCATATGCCGGAACCGATGAGGAAGTGGAGGCTGTCACGGAGCAACCCCTGAGACGACTAGGGACCGGAGAAATCTCCTTCCAGGAGTTTATGGCCGCTTATGGGGGTACGAAGACTGCGCGCGTCGGAGTCACTACAGAGGTGCAGCGTGAGCTGTTCGACACCCTGCGGCAGTATTCCCTGGCACACTGCGTCGCCCAGGACCTCCGGATGTCTAGGGAGATCGCCGCTGCCTTCCGGGAGAAGTTTGGCCGGTTAGACCAGCTACGAGAGCAGGCACCTCAGGTTGGCAGAACCTTGCAGCTGAAGGAAGGCAACAGCTCCATTTATTACCTGGTGACGAAAAGGTTGTCTTACGAAAAACCTAGTTATCAGGAGCTCTGGCTGCTCTTTTGGACCTTAAGGAACAGATGGTGAAGAACGGCGAAACCCGGCTAGCGGTGCCGAAATTAAGATGCGGCTTTGATTCGTTGGACTGGAGGGTTGTACGCAGCATGCTGGAAGTAGTCTTCGACCAGACCGGCATCCAGATCGAGGTCTGCTGTTGCAGCCCGTTGCGAAGCATTGAGCCCACGGTGGACTGCTACTTCTTCGGCCAGTAGGTGTGCAAGAAGGGCACCGCCTGCAAATACCGTCATCGAATCCCCACAAGAGCGAGTGACAGGCACCCGACGCAACTCGTTCTGGGACAGAACGACCTAAGGTGGGGGCAGTGTAACGGCCTGGCGATCAGTCACCGCTGCCGAGACGGTCTTGGAGCCAGATACTGGCAGATGAGGCATGTTCCAGACGCCTGGAGAAGCGACCTTGCAGCCAGATGTAAGGGATGACTCACGCTTCCGGAAACACGCCCGAGGTCAACACCTGCATTTGCCGGAATGTACGAGCGAAGTCTAGATGGATGTCGAAGGAAGTCACCCGAATATAAAAACACGGCCGCCGGAGTTCTCATCAGTTCACTTTAGACTCGAAGCGCGCATGATATAAACAAACCCTAGTGAAATAAATAACAGATAAATCGAACCACATAAATGATTAATGTTAAACGCGTAAATAGCCACATAAATAATTGATGTTTAACCAGTGTAAATAAATAATGTATCGTTGTTAGAAATAGTTGGTTAGTTTAAGTAATCTGTGTGTTTGTAAATAATAATAATTAATAATTGTAAATAAATGTTTAATACAAGAAGCAGCGTCGTATAATTTTTTTAAATAGTCCGAACTTTAAAAACGTAACAATATTTATTTTGACAAGTTCATTACGTGTGCAGGTGCCGAAGATACCAATAATTAAAATATCCTAAAGTATTATAATTATCACTATCCATTTCGTAGAACAAGAAGTAGGAGAAAACTTTAAAAATTGCACTCACTTTCTCTTGGATCTAAAGCAATTTTTACAAATTGAAAACAAAATTTGTTTATATGCGTAGTTAATAACAAAAACAATTCAACGCAATTGCGATAATTCATGATTGTAATTTAACATTTACTTGTCAATCAATAAGTAAACATTATCGCGAACACATTCTGGTTTATAGTCATACAACGTTGGCAAAGGACATTCACCCCATCGTCAGTCTAAGAGAACATGAATCACATTATCGTCAAAAAGCTTGAAAAGTTCTACAGGTATCTGATTGTGTCCAACAGCTTTTATCGCTTTCATGTTTTCCAGAGCCTGCATTAGTTCTGAAAAGTAACAAACGACTTCCGGGATTGGACCGTGTCATTACTGAGGTCGAAGAACTCAACGTTTCGCCCACTTTCGTAGGAGGCTTCATCAGAAGAGTTTCGCCTTTGACGTGGTTTACACGTTGAGTTACCGTGCTCTTTTGCTTTTTCTCCTGATGAAACCTCTTACGAAAGTGGGCGAAACGTTAAGTTCTTCGACCTCAATAATGACACGGTCTAATCCCGGAAGTAGTTTGTTACCTAATGACAATGGCCGTGAAAGCCTCCGAAATAATCTGCATTAGTTCTGGTTTTAATATTTTTAAATGATCATTGTCTACTTCTAAAACATTACTGGAAGAGTTCTTGGACGTAATTTCTTCATCTCTTCAACTTTAACATCAACCAAAATATGCCCATCGGGATTCTTGATGACATTGCTGGAATTCTTATTTTTCTTACATCTCGTTATTTCTCCAACTATTTAATCGTCCAGCACATCATCCTGCAAAAATATTTAATTTATTATACTAACTATTTTCTTAACACGCCACATGGGTAGGTTGTCTTATTTCTATTAAAATAATTTTTGCATTTTTAAAATTCAATTGTTAATGGAAAAATCACAAAAGAAAGTGTTTTAACGTAATAAAGAAAGTGCACAGCAAGAAAAATTACTTTCGCTAGATCGAATAACGGTTGCACAATGTTCAAAATGATGTAAACATATTAGGTAACAATATCTTACAGTGACGATAAAACGTGACAGACCTACAAACTACTATTGTATACCGAGGCACTTTTTATCAGGAATGTGGATTTAGTTGCCGAGGCCCGTAGGGCCATGGCAAATAAACCACATGGAGAAGAAAAATGAACTTCAGTAACTAGGGGTACATATTGTTTTTTTTAAATCGAGAAATCGTGAAATTACAACATTTTAACCAATTTTTGTAGGTTATGTTGACGTCGGTTGACGTTTACCTGTCGCCCGCCCCGCCACATACTAAAAGTTGTAAAACAATGTAGTAATTTCTGCCGATTTCGATGTTCGTCACTGCCAATTTAAACAAAAAGTAATATTTTTACATAGCTCAGATTTTTACACTAGACGAAAATAGGCGAATTTTGGACCCAACAGATAAAAATTAAATTATTTTTGCTTTTCATATTTTCAAAATATTTAGTTTCAAAACTTCCACTTGCAAAGGAAGTTGCAAGTAAAGCTCTTTACAAATTTTGTTGTCTTAGAAACTGATAAGCTTCACTACAATGGAGTTAATACAGTAAATGAATTCCATGAAAAACCTTCAAATGCCAATAGTCTGTTAAAATATACTGAAGCATATAGTATTTGTGAACATATATTTTAACTGCTGAGTATGCTGTTAAAATTTGTTGGTAAAATTGTCATCTTGTGTCTTAATCAAAATTAAAATTGTAGAAAATAATATAAAAAGAAATGCTAACGACAAGATTGCAGTAAGAATTATATACAGGATGATTGGTAAACAAACCTCAATACTTGGAAAACATGTTCAGAGGATCAAAATAAACAAAAAAATTTATAAACGTAAGTTCAATTATGAACTCTTACAGAGGTATTAGAGGGTCGTTAAAATTAGGTTTTTGTTATGAATACTGGGAAATGCTTCTATTGGTAGAAATGATCTGCCAATTTTCATTTTAATATACCTTTCGAGTTTTCAGTAAAGTGAAAAAAAACTTAATTTTAACACCCCTATATTTCTGTAAAAGTTGAGAATTGAATCTATGTTTATAACACTTTTTCGTTTATTTTGATCCTATCAACACTTTATGTTAATATTGGGGTTTCCTCTCTAAGCACTCTATATATTACATGTATTTTTCCTCGCACAAATGTCAAAATTCTGTAAGCATACATTCTTCATTAATTATTCTATTAATGCAGATTGGAACAGGTAATTAGAAACAGTAGAGTGGCAAAGCCCAAAAATATCCTTGTGGTCATGCATAAATTAATATTTTATGGTTTATTACACATACATAGTACATAAGCCGTCCTCTCCCACCTTACAGTGTATATATTCAATCAACATGATTCATTTGACGTCCCAGAAAACAGACAATTGGGTTTTTGCTTTCTTCGGTGGTGAGGAGCCCTTGTGAACCCACTGCATAGATTCTTGTTTGGTGGGAGGGTCCTAGTGAAACACCGAAGTCTCATTCCCAGTGACAATTCGTGAAAGAACATTTCTGTCGTCCCCCAAAGCCACCAAATTTTCTCGAGAAGTTTCTTTTCTGCAAAGTTTTTGCTGTTGTGTAAGCAATCACGGAATCCACCGCACAGACACCCTTTTCATGCCCGAATCATCAAGCAAAATATTGAGAACACTTGTTTTGGATATACTGACTTCATTAGCAATAACGGAAACCTTTATACGCCTATCTTTCAATACCTACCAAATCTACAACTTTTTTCACAATTTCGTTGGTTCGTGCAATCACTGGTCGTCCGGACTTTGGATCATCCTGGATCGATTCTCTATTCCATCGACATTGCTTAGACCTAAATAGCTTGGTCCATTTTCCCCATACCCGGCAGTCATTCTTTCGTGGATCATTTTAGGCCCATTGCCCTCTTTCGTAAGAAACTTTATTACAGAGCGATGTTCAAGTTTAGTATCACTCATTTTACCAACAAAAAAACACTCGCAAATCTCTATAAATCACACGATTTAAATTTCAACACAACTTTGCTATAGGCTTCTAAATGTCATTGCTACTCGACAACAAACAATTGCGATCATAGCTCCTTTGTTTTATGGCTAGGTAGATAACATACAAATCTCCCCTCGAACATATCCTGTTATTAACTTCATGTTCCAAGCTGCTTTGTGCATTTAAGGTTGTTCCCAAATATTTAAAGTTTCTGTCTATTTATTTTTTTTTTATTAGTGAGAATAATATTAACGTGCCCTTTCCCTCTGGCAACTACCATAGCTTCAGTCTTTCTAATATTTATGTTCATTATATATTTTTTAAATTCTTTGTTCCACACATTTACATTGTTTTGTAGATCTTTCTTACTTATGGTAAGGATAACCAAGTCGTCTGCGTATATCAATTCAGACACGAATTCTTGTTGCAGATGTCTCACTTCCACAAATTGCCTCTTTTAGCCTCAGCAGACTCACTACTCCGTACTCCCCCTGTCTTACTCCTTGCACTATTACAAAATTCCTACTTCTTCTATTATACGTTCTTACAACATTTCATGAGTGTACTTCCAAAATGCATCTTTTGTCTAGGAATGTACTTACAAAAAGTTACTAAAACAAATAGGTTAAGGGCCGGTTGCAGAAAGCAATGTTAAGTCTGGTGTTAGCTAACATCGCGTCAAAGTGAACAAAAACGAATCAAATCTCAAATGCTTATGGTAACTAATACATTAGTCAACAAAATTTGATGCGATTTTGTTCACTTTGACGCGATGTTAGCTAACACCAGACTTAGCATTGCTTTCTGCAACCGGCCCTAAGAGTGTGATATTTAATTAGCATCTGTCATAACTACCTTTAAGGATGTTAAACAAATACTGTGTTGGATACTATTGATGTAGCATTTATTAATAAGTATTTTTGTTACATTTTATAAAAGTTCAGGCAAGAATTTCCAGAATAGTATGTACTTTGACACTGAATTAATGATATTTATTAATTAATTGTCATTTTTAAATTCAAAATCACCTTTATGAAGGTATGGAAACCTTTGCAAAACAAAATACAGAATCAGTGTTGCCAACTCTTCGCAAGTTGTATTCGCTAAATTGGTACTAAAAGTATCCATTTTCAGATCAAAAGTCGCCAAATACGAAATACATCAAGCATTTATTTTTTTCCACAGAATAAAGAAATACGTAAACTACTTATGAATATAAAAATAAAAACTTACCTATTTATTTAAGGAAAAAACAATTTAACGTTCTAATTCTTCGTACCAAGTGATTACAATTGACAATGACAAATTGTGCAATGTGCAAACGTTGCAAAGAGTAAAGATAAAGCTCCTTCAGTATTTAATTTCAAATCTCCGGCGTCATGAGAGCAAATATGACCGTCTGGTCACGTACGAAATACAAATAAATGTCAGGTAAACATAATATAATTTCAGTTGTTAATCATATCAGTATAACAAATTTGCAAATAATATTTTGAAATTTTTTCGTATATGAAAATTGTTGAGGATAAATGTATGTGTAGCTTTAGAAATATTGAAATTAATAAATGTTTACATTTTTTTTAAATTGCGAATAATACCCTAGAATTTCAAACTAAAATATATAAAAAAAAAGTCGCTAATCGCAAATTCCTATTTTTTTAGCTAAACCACTTGTTAAATACCCTAGATTTAGCGACTTTTTGCCGTTGTTGGCAACACTGTACAGAATCCCTAGCAGACAAATTTTACGTAGGTATATGCCAACTTCAAAACAATTTATATGTTTTTGTGTTTACTGAATGGCGTATATACAATGTGTCCCAGGATTGATGTTACAAGAGGTGAGATGGACTAAACATTATTGAATTTTATTTTAAGAATGTTTTCAGTTTTTGAAAAAACAAGTTGGCTTTGACAGTGAAGTGAAAACTATATTCTTTTCAGGTAAACTACCCTTTCTGATCATGATGCGGCAAATTTTTACCAAGGAAACTTGTTCAGAATGAAAAATTATGGCCCTAGACAAAATTTCAGGAAGATCTACCTACTTAAATTAAATCGTTAAAATTGTATTTATTAAAAATAAAGCACCAGCCTCTACACCGAAAGGTAAAACGAGATTTAGGATAATACATACAAACATACATTGAAAATGACTGTTTGATCTAAGTAGGTAGAACTTCCTGAAATTTTGTATAGAACCATAATAAGTTTCCCATTCTGAACAACTTTTCTTAGTAAAATTTTGCCGTATTATAAACAAAAAGGGGAACATCAATCCAACTCTTTATTACTTCCACTAAGTTCTTCTGTACTCGTCGCCATCTCAAAATATTTTACATCATATCTCTTGGGGCATTATCACAGACCGTTTCAAGGTTCACAAAGCACGCTTTTCCTTATCCCTTTTTTTTATAAATTTGCCGTATTATAGCTGTCATTCAATCTCTCAGGAGTTGCTTTGTTTCCCATGTAATAAAAATTCAGGATCCGGTCCATACTCACAATGAGGTGATTAAGTAAATTAATGTAATATTAATTATTTTTAGCAAACATCGTTTTCTATTTCTGGTTAAGGATTTTAAGACTTCCGCCCTTAGGTAACACGTAACATGTGAGCAAACGAAAATGAAATCAAACTTGGCTTTGAAATATTTATGAATAATATGTTGGTGGTACTGTAAGTTTATGTCAAATTCGAGGTTAGCAGGTTAGGTTTTGCGTCAGTCTGTGTTAAAACTGACGCAAAACCTAACCTGCTAACCTCAAATTTGACATAGACTTACAGTGCCACCAACATATTATTCACACAATAAACATTTCAAAGCCAAGCTTGATTTCATTTTCGTTTGCTCACATGTTATATTATCTTGACCAGATGCCTTTCCATTCATCAGCTTTTGAATTGCTTCTTCTAGTTTTTCCATAAGAATTTCATTCGTCCCTATGTGGGTCCATTTTATAGACTACTTCAATTCTAAATACCTCTTGCACATTTTTTACACGAGAATAAAACATATGTTTTTTAAACGGAAGCCCCTGTATATTTCTAGATATTTGAAATGCTAAAAATAATATAATATCTAGTGCAGTAAATTCAAATAAGAATTTTAGTTCAAATGTATATTTTTTAAATAAAAAAAAATAGCATTTTTCTGAAGTAGGCCTTGGTCGATGAAAAATTAAGTACTGGTTCAGATGTATAAAACGATTTGTGGGTGCTATAAAATGCAGTACAATTGAATTATCCCAGAATCCCAATATTAGAAATTTCAATGAAGCGGCTTTATATTGAGACACTCAGGAATACGTAATGGTGGCATTATAGGGTAATTTTTCAGCAAAGAAACGCTTACTTCATAAAATATTTATGACTGCTACAATATTGTATTCTCTGATAGCTGAGATATCTTTAAACTCTATTTTGTTTAAGATTCAGCAAGTAAAGTGCTAATTCCTAAGCCCCGCCCTCCGTCACTGAACCGCGACGGCATTTGCTGAATCGCTACGGCGCTTGCCTATAAATTCTCGCTTTTCTTCTTCCGATAGTCAGTCGAGTTTCGCCTCTGACGTGGTTAACACGTTGAGTTACCGTGCTCTTCTGTCCCTTCCCTTTGCAAAGAGTTTCGCCTCTGGCGTGGTTAACACGTTGAGTTACCGTGCTCTTTTGCTTTTTTTCCTCCTGATGAAGCCCCTTACGAAAGTGGGCGAAACGTTGAGTTCTTCGGTCTCAATCATGACACGGTCCAATCCCGGAAGTCGTTTGTTACTTAATGACAATGGCCGTGAAAGCCTCAAAAATCATGTGGATTTGTAGTTATAATTAAGAATGTCGTGGAATAACTAACTTTATTTCAACATTAATATGTAATATAATATTAACAAATATATACAAAGCTATCACAACTTGTTAAGTCATTTTGCTGTCGCAGATGCTTAATTGCATTTCACGCCTTTATTCAGGTCTTTTTGGTATTTTAAATAGCCACCTAGGCTTTAGGGCAGCGTGCCCGTATGCTAAGCCCTTTTAGTTCTTTATTTGGCTCCATCGCCTAATTTCAGAATCACTATTTCGCACATATTTAGCTCCAAAAGCAGTATTTTTCGTCGGTTGGAGCTCCCCTCTGATGGCGTTTTTCCGAATTCCGAATCTCCTAGAAAGCACGCCGTTGAGGCGTGATACCATCGTGGCCGGCATTGGCTTGTTTCATTTTATCGCCTTGCGATTGGCTGCCAAGGTTTAGTCACGTGGGGACACGGCCAAGGTGACCTTTGCCAACGCTTCCCTCTGGGCATTCAGCCGAGAGCCGTCGATCGCATAAGTGGTCGGATAGTGTGTGAGTTCGTGCGACGCTCCCGCCCTTGGCGGGGGCGTCAGCCTTTTTCCCGTCAAGTGCTGCTTCAGCAATTATGTGACAAACTGTTTCGCCTTAAGGGCAGTTGTCCGCAGCCCGTTGCAGAGAACGCTCGTGTGGTGGTTGTGAGTCGGAGTTTTTCGAATTGTCTTCGGCGTAGCGTGGGTGTTTTTGAGCCCAATTCCTGCTTCCGTAAGTAAGGGGTCGTGCCCCCTTCATCTCGACCTACGAGGATTTGTTCCGCAGAACGAAAGTGGCCCATTTTTTTCGTCGTCCCGTTGTACGCGTCTTGACGCGTCTCCCGTCGCCATTGAGGCGGTTGTGCATTCACCCCTATCGCCGTTGTAACATCGAAGGTACCTGCCACCTACGACTGCAGCCTGTCGCAACTCAACTGTACCAGGCTCCCTCGCCGCCTACGCATTAAGGTATGTGTCTTTAACCTGATTACCGCTGTGAACGCGAGTGCTAATTTAAGTCTTCGCTGCCCGCTGCATAAGGCGACGCGCATATTCGTACTCATTACTGCGCTAGTGCATTCATTCAGACTTGCAGACTGTTCATGCCGCGAGTGCTAATGTAAATCTTCGCCGTCCGCTGCATAAGGCGACGCGCATATTTGTACTCATTACTACTTATTACTGCTCTTGTGCATTCATTCAGACTTGCAGACTGTTCATGCCGCGAGTGCTAATTTAAATCTTCGCTGTCCGCCGCATAAGGCGACGCGCATATTTGTACTCATTACTACTTATTACTGCTCGTTACTGCTCATTACTGTTCATTACTGTTCACTACTGTTCAACATCTGTCGTTAAGTTTAGAGCGCGCGTGCCAGCTGGTGCCCTTAATTATAGGTTAAGTATAGATATAGGGCGACGCACTCTGCTGCCCCATTGTAACCCGAAGTTCAATATATGATTGGTTAGTTAAGGGAACTATTGTTTTGTTTCGACTTGTGCATGTTCTGTTACAGATAGACGCCCCCTTCATTGTACTGTTTATTGTACGACGGAACGAGGAAGCTTTGAACGTGCAGGCGGGTGAGACAGCTGCGTATTCGCGGTCGGATTGACACCTAATTACAATCCTTGCATAAGGCAATCCCGACCTTGCAACTCTTGAGTAATCCTATTGGCGGAGTATTTTGCATGCTTCGCTCCCGTCTAACCGTCCAGGCCCGGTTAGCCGGGTTAAGACAGGCTTGGTGGCGCCCTCATGATTTCGACATACCCTGTATATATTATGCCACCACGCGCTTGCCCAGAACGTATCGTGTGACTCACGCCCGACTCCCTGAGCGTCCCAGCCGTGGCCCCTTAGCCTATTTCGAACCGATTTCAGGGCAAGTGTGCCAGTTTTTCAGGACTGATTCCGTGGTGCGATGCTCACCTTGGGTGGGTGTCGTAAAGTTCTTTTAATACCGTAACAAACTATCAGCTAGTAGGTTAGATGTTACCATTCGCGTCGCGAATGCCGAGTGACTTGCCGAGAGGGCCGTTGGATCCGCTGGTGCTGGCTGGACTTGTAGGTTCGGAAACGCATTTCTGGTGCGAAAGTTAATTGTAATAGTGGGCAAAAGTTGTCTTTTAGGTTCAAAAAGAAGAAAAAAAAGTTTGTTTGCAATACTACAACATCTTGAGGTGCCGCAAAGAGCATGAAGTTTGTAACAAAATTTTAAAAATTGAAAAATTATAAACTTTGATAAATTATTTTTTATGGTTTTGTTACAAAAGATAATTGTAAATACATATATAAGCATTAGAATTGGAAAAAAATATTAATTACAAGCAAAGAGCATATAATACACATAACCCCACGTAACTAAATCAAATATCTTGGGGGGTTTACCTACATGTAATCTGGTTACACATTGCTAGGTTGCAAACAACAAAATAAATAAAGATTGTTATTTGATATTTGAAACATAAAACCTGTGTTTTATTTCTTCGAATACAATTCATATACAGTGTCTCCCCGGATAGGTGAAACGACTCTTCTAAAATGTAAAAATTCTGGATTTCATTTTTCACGTCTTGAGGTTCAGCCCTCCTTGGTTAAAGACGAATTTTCAACATATTTTTCTGTAGATTAGTGTGCCTTTTATGTAGCAAATACGACAGAAAGTTATTAAGAAAAGTTGTTTAGATTCAACATCCAAATCCAAATTTACAGGATTTTTGTAACAGTAATTCATTAACAGTGGTAGATTATAGTTTCTTGAAGCCATTTAAATATATATTAATTAGAATTGAAAAATATTTCTTCTAAAAAGCGCATTGCATAAAAAACGTAAAAATTATGCAAACATAATACTTTTCGGTAAATAATAAAAACTCTGAGATTTTTTAGAGTGTGTTATTTTTAGCTAACTGAACAATCTCAAAGCCAGAAAACACCTATTTTTTAACTTTAGTTAAAAAGTAAATTTTAAGTTTTTCAAAATTTCACATACAAAGGTGTAATATTAAAATTCATTTTTTATGTGAACACTTTAAAGATTTATAATTGGGAAAAATAATATAAAATGTTAATTACTTCTTTAGATTTTTTATTATTTACCGAAAAGTAGTATGTTTGCATAATTTTTAGGTTTTCCATGCAAGGCGTTTTTTAAGTGGAATATTTTTCCATTCTAATTAATATCTATTTAAATGGCTTTTAGAAACTTTAATTTAGCCCTGTTAATGAATTGCTGTAACAAGAATCCGTAAATGTTCTTTTACAGTTGTCCAAATAAAGAGATTTGTCTTTGTCCAATTACATGTTCTACTTCCTTATTTAGACAATTGTAAAAGAACATTTACAGAATTTTTGTAACTGAAATTCATTAACACGGCTAGATTAGAATTTCCGTCGGCGGTTGCCCCAAATTCAAGCATACATAAAAATAATATCTGCGTTGATTACCTGCGCCTCAATAATAGCCGAAACGGGCCATTATACCATGCACCGAAGTTTTTTTAATTTATTACCTCCGGATATTCGAATGATACCGATTAATAAATTTAAAATAACAATAAAATCGTTCTTGTTAAAACACGCTTTTTACAACAACGAAGAATTTTGCGCGCGCATTGGCGACCTCATTGAAATCTTACTTAATTTCGGAAAAATGCCTTTCCGGATTTTAACAAATTCGAATATCTGGATTGTAAAAGGCCTTGTAGTTTGCTGGTCCGTACGACCTTCTTACAATGCGGCAACAAATCTGGCAACATGGGCAATTTATCTTCGCGCTCGAGTCACTTGAGGGTTAGTGCCGCTGGTTTCAGGTAGAAAACCCAAAATAACGTTTGCTTTCTCCACATTTTAATTCGAGGAAAGTGGTATGCAACCCAATTAACAAGCAATACGTTTACAGCCATAAGCTTGCGCCTCTTCTCATTATATGCTTTTTGTTACAAGATATAATAATAATAAAAAATTTTTACTAATTTTGAAACTTTTGCGAACTATTGTTGTTGTTACAAGTAGTAGTATATAAAGTTGAAATAAAAGCTCGTCAAATCAATTATATATTTTTTTAATAGAGCACACATAAAAAATATCATAATACACTTTTAAAGACATTGAAAGTTCCTTTATTATGATTTTAAAAACCTTTAATAATTACAAATGTTACAGCTGCAAAATGTTTGTTTCTACTTCATTGACACATTACATTTTTTTTTTTTTGTATCAAATTTTGGCATGTTCTCAGGTTAGTCAATTTTTGCTCTCATATATCCTTCTCTTGCGATTGAACCACAGACATTTTGAGCCGATTTGGTCACCAGTTTCACAGCTCTTTCCACTGCTTGCGTGTGACAAGGAAGCCGGGGAAAGTCGATAAGCGGGTCCACTTTACTATTTGGTTGAGCTTCAGATGTCTTCTGTATAAAGTCTGTGAGAGGGTCACTGGAAACATGTTTTACCAAGGGGGGTTGAGTGACATCATTTTCAGCTCATGAGATCATGTCGATGTAATCCTTTGCGTCAAAGTTTATCTGTGGAACTTTAAACTTCCAGACTCCGCCTCTACTTTCTGTTCTTGCTTTTCAAGTACATCATAAACCAAGTTCTCTTACATGTTTGTGCTTATCACATAGCATGGACAAAAGGGCATTTTCTGCAGCAGTAACTAGAACGTTCTTGAAATCATCAGAGAGATAGCGTGAATGTGAGATAAGCTTAAACAGATAAGTACATAAGTACATGAATGTTTTAATTTAATGTTAAACCACACAGGTGCATACACTTTAACGATGTACTCAGCCAGAGTCTTAAGGTTTTCAGTTGGATTTTTAGTTGCCACATATAATCTAAGTATACGGTTTGCTAATGTAAGCCACCTGGAGTGAGGAATTTTTCCAGGGTTTCTTAAAGATAAATCTATCCCGCAATTTCCACTTGATACAGCGATACCATACATATCTATTAAATACTTCTGATATGTACTTAAATCATTTATGTTCTCCAAAAGAGGAAGGTTATTTTCAATTGGCAAGAAAGTAACCACAGGAAGATTAGCACAGTTTTCCAGCTGATGAGCTATTTCGCCTTTAATCTCATTGGGTCTCTTCGTTTTACCATCTAAATTACAAAAAAGATGTCGCAAAGGTAGCTCATTGCCATGGAACAAACAATTATAAAGGTCTTCCTATTTCATTTTCCATCAAAGAAATCACACCATTATTATGTCCAGTATTTATAACGATTCCATCACACCCAATAGCAGTTAGTAAAGTTCAAAAGTTGTTCTTTGTGTTCTCTATCTTCAAGAAACTCCAGTATACTGTCTGCTAAGTCTTTTCCAGTGCCAGATTTAGGTGTTACGTGGCCTAAAAACTTGGAGTTTGGTTTTTTCTATTAGTGAAACGTGCTCTTCTGAAATAACTTTTTTGTACTAGTTTCTTTTTTTCTTGAACAATTGTTTTGTCTTTTCTTTCATCAAAAAACAATACCCTATTTTGGCTTATCTGATCATAAAGACTGTCATTAATGAAATCGCTTCGATTTTTTTATCTTGCTCGTCTAATTTTCATCCTGTCTATTACTTTGGTTTTGTCTTCCCCTGTGCTTACAGCCAAGTCCTGTAACGCCCCCCCCCCCCCAACACCGCTCCGGCTGTGACTCATGCTCCCGGATGCCAATGCAATAGTTAAACTGTCTTTATCTTTCTATTCATATTAAAACGCCTATTTGAAACTTTTTACTGCGTAATCGAGACAGAAAAAAAGTTGCAAAAAGTGTGTTTTTATAAAGCTTTACCGCTCTTGGTGGCACCTCAAGACATAATGCAAAAAGTTAAAAACAATTGTATGTATTTTTACATATAAAAACTGCGTTTTTGACAGTATTTGAAATAAAAAAAATAATTTAACAGCTTCTTAAAAAAACTTAAAAATGTAGCGAAAATTGCAATTTTATGAAACTTTATCGTCTTTGCGGCACCTCACGACGTGCTCCAATATTTTCGTTTAATCTTATCCACACCAAAGGGCAACTTTTCCGCGCTATTACAAATTAAAAATCAAAATGTGTTTTTTTCGGTCCACTTTAACTTTCATCTAGTAGGTAGAAATTAAAAATAAAGCTCAAATACGGGTAGTCTTTATACCACAACATTCTTTTCTAGAATTATGTATGGGGATTTTAGAACAGGATGCTCTAATTCGAACTGTTGCCTTCTTCAGTAGCATTTTCTCAACAAGTTTTTATGCGATCGTATTTTCGTTTCAGTGTAAAGACGAAAACTAGTTTTGTAATAATATCAAATATGAAAAACAGTACCATATGAAAACAAAGATTGGAATAATTTCTTATTGACTTCTGAAAACGTAATTTTTCGTTAGAAATATTTTAACTATTGTTGTTTCCATATTTTTCGAATGTAATGCGAAAACATACAACTGATTAGGCAATCCGCACACCACATCCGCAGTTATGGTTGTTGCACATGGAATTTCCAACATTTCAAGTGTTTCTGTAACAGCTGATCGTCGTGTACCGATGTTCGTAAATAGCGGATATCGTTGTAGGTGTTTTCTTTCCTTTGTTTGTTGTTACAGTGAAATTATATCTTCTAGGTTAAATTTAGGTAAATTCATACGCCGGGGGGCCATCTTTAAGGTAGGATATCGATTTTATCTATTGGTTAGGCGTAATTTTCGAAATTAACAATTCTTCCGTATGCCTTGTGCAGACATTAACCTCACTTGTATTTGTTTAAAAATAGTACAGGATTAACTTCAGCATTAAGAAATTATCTATTGGTGATTAATAACGTGATGCTGAGCTGTGATGTGTGCGTAATGTGTGTCTGAATTATTTTATTAGGGACTTCCCTCTTTCTCAAATTTAATGAGCAATTCAGTCGATAATTTTTTTATGCAAACGCGTTATCTAGATAGGTATATAACTAAGGTAATCAGTAATTGATAATTTAGTGTCACATTGTGTAGCTGCGTGCAAAATTATATTTATGCAATAACTGAATAGCTTTGATGTAAATTTACATATAATGTAGTTGCAATCTGTGTGTGTGTGTAGGCCTATTATTGTTAGTGTATAGATGCAGTGGCGTTACTCATGAATATTTCCTGGCTTGGAAGGGTGGGGGGGGGCGGCGATAACGTGACAGTGGAATTTACATTTGGAATTATATGCATAAGAAACTGAAAATACTTTTATAATATAGTAAAATATTATCTAATGTATTCATACATATAAAATTCTTAGAAGAGATTTATAGTATAAATACCAAGAGGTCAATCACCAAGGATGTAAGTACAGAAAATATCTTTGTGTGAAATATTTTCCGTGATCTTCCTCAGATCTTCTCAGACGTCCCCGTATTGCAAAGATTTTTACTTAATCCTCCCAGAACCTTTGGGATTTTCTTTATATTATGTTCCAAGATTTGCTGTGATCCTCACAAGTATGTGAAGATTTTTTCGAAATCTCCCAAAATCTTATTAGATTCTCAAAATATTTGCAGCCATGTCTGATTATTACACACAACTGTCACATGACTGATATCATCCAATGAGAACCATGCATTTTTTGAAAATCGACCAATCCCGAAATGATTATCTGATAAGCTCCCTAGGGATGATTATCAAGCGATAAGCGCCCTAGAGCTGATTATCGACCCCGTAGATGGTGTCATAATTAGAAATAGAAATGCAAGAAACAAGCAATTTGAGTTTCTTGGCATTATTAAATCAATTTTAAATCATAATTAGTATACAGGTTTTGTGTAATAATCTTCAAAATGTAAATGCGAGCAACACACTTACCTATAATTTTGCCCGTGCCAAGAGTCATCATGCTGGTTGCCCTTAGAAAACTGCCCTCGGGCAAGTCCTCGGGACAGTTTTCATTGCAACCAGCACTCGACCCTTGGCCTGTGCAAAATTGTCGGTAAGTATGTCTCGCCCTTGTTATATTACTATTGAACATTTTTAGTAGTGCAAAGAAAAGTTTTTATGCATACTAAGCTCTACGACTCTGAATATTACTCTTCATAACTTATCATATTTTAGTTTTTCATCCAAAATAGTGTTTTACAATACTCATGAATGCATTTCTTACTTATTAACAGAGTTATTAATGTAACGTTTATAAAATCTTGAGGATGCTTATCATATAACGGTTCAAAATAATCGTGATATTTATTAGAAAATGAAACCACTGCTGTTGAGTTTTTAGTTTAGTTTAGTTTTGTGTAATAATCTTCAAAATGTAAATGCGAGCAACATACTTACCTATAATTTTGCCCGTGCCAAGAGTCATCGTGCTGGTTGCCCTTAGAAAACTGCCCTCGGGCAAGTCCTCGGGACAGTTTTCATTGCAACCAGCACTCGACCCTTGGCCTGTGCAAAATTGTCGGTAAGTATGTCTCGCCCTTGTTATATTACTATTGAACATTTTTAGTAGTGCAAAGAAAAGTTTTTATGCATACTAAGCTCTACGACTCTGAATATTACTCTTCATAACTTATCATATTTTAGTTTTTCATCCAAAATAGTGTTTTACAATAATCATGAATGCATTTCTTACTTATTAACAGAGTTATTAATGTAGCGTTTATAAAATCTTGAGGATGCTTATCATATAACGGTTCAAAATAATCGTGATATTTATTAGAAAATGAAACCACTGCTGTTGAGTTTTTAGCACAGACTGACTTTATTGTTTATACTTAACAACAGAGTAAGATACATTATGGCTGGTTACAAGTAGCCTTCAGCAGATGGCGTTAAGAACATAGTTTTTATAAGGTCACTATATCAAAAGGTACCGCCATTAGTAATTTTTTATATCTATCCTTGTCGCACAATTTTCTCCAACTGAGGATACAAACACAATCTAACATTAATTTCACTTTACAGCAGTGCCACTACACCAAAAAGAAAATCCCCAAAAACTAGTGTCTTCCCTATTGCACTTGGAAAATTTGTATTAGTTATCTTTATCTCACAATTTTCTCACATTCTCACGTGAGGAATGGAATGGCGGTACCTTATTAATTTAGTGACCTTAAGTTTTTATCATATATTTAAAGTACTATATTGCTAGTAGGGCCTGGGAACGGGCGAAAACATTACGGCGTCGACATAGTCTCACTCTGAGTACTACACGTCTCGTGCGCATGCCTGAGAATTGAAATTGCACAGCTGCGTTCACGTGTAGAATTGTGTGGTCATTCACATCTCGCATGTATGTTATCACTACCTCCTGCAGGAGTCAGTGATGTTATTTAATTATGCTAAAACTAGTGAATCACCCAAGCTACGCTTCGGTGCGCTAATTTAAGAGAGATTCATTAATACAAATTTAAAAAAAAGGTTGCATCACAATGGAATCGAACCCGCTCTATTATGCATGCTCAGTTTAATAAGGTGCTACTGTAATAATATATAGTGATTTACCTGAGCTGACAGGCCACGGCTTCACGGCTATTTAAGGATTTAATTAAAGTAAAACGTTTTTGTACTTAAAATTAAAATCGCCCTACTAGGAGGAGATAGCGAACAAACATACAAAGAAAGAAAGAAAAAGACCACCGATTTTATGTTATAGGATGTTAGTAAATGTGCTCACTTAACTAAACTTAGCTACTTCGTTTAGTAACTTGCTTTAGCTACTATACAAATGTAAAGCCGCTTTTAGAAGCGAATTTTAAACTTGACCATGAGGTACCCCACTTTGCTGGACGACGCTTGCGCACAGCTCATCAAGTACGTAAAAGAGTTGGTTGTCTATCTCACTTACGCTGTGACCTCCCCACTCATAGCCGCTAGCAATTTAGTAGTATTAAATATATGGTTTACATAAGGTCACTAGATCAACACACTTAAGTGTAAGGTACCGCCATTAGTGATTTTTTTATATCTATCCATACCGCACAGTTTTTTCTTAAACTGGGGATAAAAACACAATCTAACCATAATTTGGATTTACAGCCCTCAAAAACTATATAGTGTCTTCTGTATTGCACTTGGAAAATTTATATTTGTTATCTTTATCTCACAATTTTCTCACATTCTTATGTGAGGAATGTAATGGCGGTACCTTATACTTCTTGTCAGTGTCTAGTGACCTTAATTTTAAATATAATTTCAATACCCCCTAGTGATGTGGGTCGGGTAAATACCCAGTGGGTAGGGTATTTATAAATAGGTATTTACCTGGGTATTTACCCCTGCCTCGGGTAAATACCTAAAAACTGGGTATTTATCAAATTTGTAATATTTAGAAAGCTAAGCTAACTTTTACTTCCACAATATTATTATTTTAATAAATAAACTACATATAAATGCACTGGAATATTTTATGTAAAATAACAGCTTAAATGTAACATTTAATAAGTATTCACCCAGGTAAATTTATAGTTTATCAGGAAAAACATTGTAGCTGCTGAAGTTTATAGAAATAAATAATGAGACGCAATACATGTTGTCTGTTGGAATTTACAAAAAAAAATTGAGGGACTTTGTGATGACTCTTGACTACGGAGATAGGGATGATTTATGTTGTTTGTACTGTATTATTTTCCGACTTGTTTCCATTTTTGAAAAATGAACTTCACATTAACTTGAAGTAATATTTATATTTATTAACATTAATAATAATAATATATATTTATAGATATATCGAGAAACAATTTTAATAAGGCAAAGAAAATCACAAAATCATATAAACAACGTTGTATATCGATGAGACCATAATGACAGTAATGAGATAGCATGAATAAAAGCACAGAATATTCGAGTTAGAAAGAGATAACCATACAAACAAGTTATTTTTGTAGGCATATTTAGTTGACATATGCCATAATTAAAATGGGCGTCAAGTCTACATAAATATTTGTTTCTATGTTCATCTCTTTCCTAAGCATTGAATTTTGTTTTTAATTCATGCTATCTCATTGTTACATGTTATATATAATTAAGGCCCATCGGTAATATGGGCTGTAAATGTTCTTAGTGAAGCTATTTTATTCTACATTTTTATAAAATTTGAATAGAACACCTTCACTTACCAATCAATTATACTGGTTAGATTAGCTTTGTGATATTTGTAAATCATGCTATAAATACCCATTGCGGGTATTTACCTGGGTAAATACCCCGGGTATTTACCCCTAAAAATAAATACCTGGGTATTTTACATCACTAATACCCCCACTATATCAGAAACTATTATAATGGAACTAAACCTAAATTCTTAGTGAATTTAACATGCTTTACAGTATTCAAACCCTTGGTTACAATATCAGCAGTCATTTCATCTGTATAAAGATATTTGGCTTCTACATAATCATTAGATGCTACTTCATGAACAAAATGATGCTTTATATATTATTAGAACTCGTGGCCAGCCTACGTCTGGCCCGGCCAGCGTAAAGAAACGGTTAACAATAAAAATGCTTGCTCAAGGCGGCAGCCAGCCTACGTCCGGCCCTGCCAGCGTTAACAATACAAATGCGGTCTTGCCATTCGTGCGTGCGCCGCTTGCTAGCATGCAGGCCGTTCATGCAGCGTGTGCGCGCGCCTGCTTACGGTCTGGACGGCATCGGCTCTTATAATATAAGATATCTATGTGCTTAGATCAGGATTTATTGATAATTTTTGCACACTCTGATTATCGTTATGCAAAGTAATGCAATTAATCTTGCCAATTAATACTTTCATAAATTCCTTAAATATGTGGCTTTTTTTGAAGCTTCAAAGTCATAGTTGTATAAGAATGCGCACCTAACACGTTTTTTGCTGTATATATTTTATTTCTGGTAGAAATACAAAAGAAACTAATACACAAACAGTATAAACTATACATAAACTAGTAATCCAGCAAAAACAATGTTAACTTAATATGTAAACGAAATTTAAAATAAAATACATTATAAGGCAAACGCGCACTCTTACACATACCGTCTTATAAGAACCCACATTACGGCGTAAAAGAGCGCGCGTAAAAAATGGTACCTATGCTTCAAATGATTTTAGTCTATAGGCAGTTTTCACAGGTATACTGTCCTTTTCCACCATAATCCGTGCAGTCTTCGTGCCACCACGACTTGCAATTAAAGCACTGTATCCAGTCTGCTTGTGGAGGTGACGTATATAATTCTCCACAACCAGGACAACTGCATTCACTGTCGTCTTAATTTTTTGTCTCCTTTCTTTGTTTTTTGGGAAGAGTTGCCTTTTTTGATGGTACACAAAGTTTCCGTTTAGTTTGTTTAACTTTAGTTACTTTTTGAGAAAGTTTAGCTGCTTTTCCAGCAAGTTCTTCTTCTAGGGAATTTTTATAAGGAGATCCTGATAAAATTTCAGACTTTACTCCTGTTCTTTGTTTAGTCGGTTGTCTAGGTGAAAATGGAAGGGGATGAATATCCTTAGGTTTAACTAATCTGACGCTATTCGGGTTATCTTCTTGACCTTCTTCTCCTTGTTGACCTTTTTCTTCTTTTTGTTGAGATGTAGAGCAGCAACAAGTTGTATTAGTTAGTTGAACTTTCGATTGTTTTTCTGTGTTTTCTGCTGGGCTTTCCGCGACAGTATCTGTTATCTTATTGCATATTCGTGCTGTAGTAATACCTTTATCATTGCTAACAATTAATTCATTGCCCAGTTTGTCAAAAATCTTAACAGCATTTAAATCAAGAGCATCTATATCTTCCAAATTAATAGTTTCTGGTACAGCAAGCATTTCAACGTCAAATACATTTTCAACAGCATCGTCCTCGGTGTTAACATTAGACTTGTCGAAGGGTGTTTTATCTGCAACAGGTGCTTTTGCTACAGCAAAAGCATTGGTAACAGAAGAGGGTAAGAAGTCTTCTTCGCTGTAGACGTCTGGATTGTATGGCCATATTCCAACTGAAGAAAAAGACTTGACTGCTTTTTCCACGCTTGCAATCCTGTTGTAAGCTAGTCGGAAGAGCTCTGCTACTTGATACTGCGTAATGGCCTTACCTGGATTACAAATTTGCCACTTATCGCATTCTTGGCTATAAGCTGCTTTGAATGAGCCAAAAAAAACATTTGTCTAATGGTTGCAACTTATGACTAGCATGCGGTGGTAAGGATACCAAATGTATAAAATTATCTTGGCAGTAATGGATTGCTTCTAATGTACAGTGAGAGACATGATTGTCCAGTATCAGTAGAACGGGACTGTCGATTGTAGGGTGAGCATACATTTTAAAATGCTTGAGCCAATCAATAAATAAATCGCTGTTAATAACTCCGGTATCAGAAATTAAATTAAGGCAATCTGCGGGAGCACCTCTGTAGAGTTCCTCTTTGAAGCGTTTTCTAGGAAATATTATTGCTGGAATAATTTATGTCCCTCCAGCACTTAAACAACATACGACTGTTACCAATTGTCCTCTTTCTCCACTTGCTACTTTACCCACCAACTTTTTTCCTTTTGGATAAACAGTTTTTGGGAGATTATTAGGGGCAGTAGAAATACCAGATTCGTCCATGTTGTAAATTTTACTTGCTGGAAATTTATATCATTCATACACGGAGCGCAAATTTTCAAAAAATCGATCATACTGAACTTTATTGAAGCCTATCATTCTTCCCAGTGAGCATTTCTCGGGTTGTCGCAATGTTAGCTTGTGTCTTAAAAAATCCATATGCCCACGATTTACCAGCTAAGCGTGTGTTGGTATTAAAATTTGAAGAAACTTTATTTTGTTTGGCATACTCATAAGCAATACTTCTAAGATCTTTAAAGGTCACCCCGTAAAATCTTTTATCTAATTCGCGTATGTGCGAAGCTAATTTCCTTTCCATTTCTAGAGAGAAAACTGTTTTAAATCTACCTAAAGAAGTAGGTACTGTGCCAAGTTTCAGTCTTTGGCGAAGCGTTGATTCCGATATCCCTAAATCTCTAGCTGTGGCTCTTTTGCTTTCTTGGTTTTCAAGCCTCCGATTTACCTCTTCAAAAAGTTCGGGGGTAAATCGAAGTTCTCTACTACTTTTTCTTGCATATCTGGACATTGCTGATCAAAAGGCACTTAACTCTGTAACAATTAAATTATTAGATAGAATAAGTTGCCTAAGAGTGCGCACTGCGCAATCTTGTGCAATCAAAACTGCGCGTTTTTGAACAACTACACATTTGCACTTTCTGTGATTAATACGAGCCCTAACCACTATATATTCGGCCATTTCAATCATTTTACTCTACTAACGTTAAAACAGGATTTTATGAGTGGACGGAGAACAATTAAGGCACCGCATTTGCTTTTCCGTTAAAAAGATTATTACATATCTTCTACATTTTTTAGGTTTTTATGTTTTATAAGTTGAATCTCTCACTGTTTCTACAACTTTAAAAATTTATAGTAACATGAGCACTTACCTTGAATGTAATTTTTCTCCTCGGAGACACACGCGGGAATCACAAGCTCACTGCTACTGAATAACGGTAAAATTAGTTTTGCAAGAAAGCACATTTTGCTGCAATATGCATCCTGCAGGGTACTAAAATAAGCGTTGCGTATTCTTATCAACCGCGCATTCTTATACATCCTTACTCTTAGCTTCCATGCTACTTAACGCTACAGTTTTTACTTTCTTTTACAATAAAGGAAGTGTTGTTCACCCTAAAAATTCGAAGTTGATTTCAACAGATTTTCGCGTTTTAGAGTCCCCTGAACCCAAAAATAGTAATTTATTATACAAGACGATAAAGTTAAATTTTATCCACGAGTGAATCGTTTAACGTCAAGACGAAGTCGAGCCGTTAATGATTCAAGAGTGGATAGTAATAACTTTAACGTTGTGTATAATACAATTTTTTTTTCTATAGCAAGAACTTTAACAATTTCAAACGAAAATAGTGTGCGGATGGCCCCGCGAGCAAATGCTTGCCTCTCAGGCGGCCGGCCCGGGTTCGGATCCTGGCGACTCTAGTATTTAAAAATTGTACGCTCCCCGGCTACCACGCTAACACTTGTGGTAGTCGTTAATTCCTAACAAGGGAACTCTTCCTCAGTTTCGAAGGGCAAGGCTAGCCACCTACCCGGCCTAAGGGTAAAGAGGGCTCATAGAACCACTTTGTGGTTAAAACAGGCCACTGGCCTATAATAAGAGGAAGAAAAGAAAATAAGGAAAGTCAATCAAATTTTAAAATCTCAGTAGCTAAATTGGGTTGCTAGGATAATACGAAGCTGTAATATTTAATTTTCCGTTGATCGTTTATTTATGGGTTTCATTAATGTATAGAAAATCGTCTATTAATGACCCTTATTAATGAATGATTTTTTATTAATGAATGATTTTTAAAAATCGTTTATTAATAACCCCTATTAATGAATGATTTTGTATTAATAGGCGATTTTGGTATAGGTAATCAAAGATACCATTAATGTCAAAACTTTAAGTGTCAAATTCTTTTCATGGAATAAAATTATATTTTCTTCAACTTAATAAGATACGATCAACGGAAAAATATTGTAACTAACTCGTGTGTAAATCGGCGATTAATAATCTCTACAATTAAATGTCTCGATTATTAATCGCTCTCATTAACATACTTGTTTGTTAAATAACTATTAAATAAAAGTTAGAAAATTAAATTACTTTATCTATCCTTGATGTTAAAGTGCTACTTTATCTATCCTTGCTGTTACAGCAACACTTTATCTTTTGTTTTGAGTCGATTAAAGTACACTTTAACATTTGCTATAGAAAAAATATGTTTTTACACCGGTTATACCGAAAGTCGCTATCAACTTTGTTATTTAAAAAAAAAAACACCCGATAAATTATTACATTTTTGAATTCGCCTTAGACTTTTAGAGAAAATTTGTCGTTTCAACTAACTATTTTGTAGGGGAAAGGTGTCTTAAACCCTTAAGCCAAAATTCGTATAAAAAATATACAATGCACCTATTTCTCTAAAACTAAACTAGCATTCGGAATCTTGTTCATTTACCTACACATTGAATTTAATTAAATTTTGGTACCTGTTGGAATATAATTTTAATTAACATTTGTTTAGAGGTCTACAAAAGGATCATTTTGTGCACCTATGTGTATAAAATGATTCTCAGGGGGGCACAAAATGATGCCCTGGGAAGAATATTACATAACATATTAATTTATAAATTTTTATTGAAAATAGAAACAGAATATATAAACTTGAACGCAAAATATGAAAAAAAACACTCAAATAAAAAAAGGAAAACAAAACAGTCTTCCAGAAGTGAAATATTTTATGTGAAAAAAAGAGACTTTAAATGTTTTCTTGCACAATCTGCGGTTCTGGATGCACACGTCGCAGGTAAATTCGTCAGCGTCATCGCTGTCTACCCCTGCACACTCTTCATGTTTCTATTTCAGGCAGGCATTGTATCTGATCCATCTTTCACCTCTGCAGTTTTTGGAATAGCTCTCATTGCAGAACAAACAATGCGCATCATCTTCCTCCGACAACGAATCCGACATTTGGTGCTGATATTCTTTACGGAGTGACTAATCGTACACATACATTGTACGACCAGCCTGCACGTTAGTCGTACACCCCATGTGTACGGCTAGTCCGCCCGTTTTAATCGAACGCATATAGTCCATTTACTTGACATCTGCACTGTCAGTGCCAAAATTTAAAAAAAATCTTGACTATACCTCAAAAATAATGTGTTTTTTATTAGACTGTACAGTAATTTAATTGTTAAAATGTGAAAAATAGCAGTGGTGCCAACATAATGTCAGTTTGACAGTGCAGATGTCAAGTAAATGGACTATAGTATGTACAACAGTGCGCTACTAGTACATACAGTAAGTACGATTAGCGCGCGGGCTATTTATACACGCAGTATGTATATACAATCAACTAGCGCGGGCCATTTGTTAATCGTATACACATCAACAGAAGTCGATATAGCAACTAACAACTTATTGAAAAGTTTGCAAAGATGTAAAATATTGTTACGTTTTTACGTTCGGGCTATTTCAAATTATACGACGCTTCTGGTTTTAAATGTTTATTTACTATGATTAATTATTTAAATATACAAGAATTATAAAGCCAGAATTACTTAAACTAACAAACTACAGACACTATTTCTAACAACGATACAATTATTTATTTGGCTATTTACGACTTAAACACTAACGATTTATATGGTATTTATCTGTTATTTATTTCACTCACGGTTAATTTATATGGGAGCTCTACGCGTTTTGCTGCCGAATTCGAACTGCCCGCTATTCCTGCGAGCGTGTAGTTATATCGCCAGATAGTTCCTTCTGGAAAACGTCTCGAGTTCGCTCGACCTTTCTGGCAACTCTGACGTGTCACGCGCAAGGCCGTTTCTGGAATGTTCGGGAGGCTGACTAACACCGTCTCATGCAGCTGCCTCCAAGGTCGTTCTGCAATGCTGTCGCGTGGGATGCTGAATCATATGCCCAGGGCAACAACTCGGCTGTAGAATCGTTACAATATGATCAACATGATGTAGAAATAAAATAAAGATCTAAATGAAATATTTTTTTATTCATTTTTAAATTCTAACATATTAGGAATTACACACATTACAGAACCAATGGCCTTTGGGCTTTCGTCTAACGTTAGCACACTTTTTGTGACATCGAGAAAAACACGACGCACAAGAAATTGCAGTAGTTCCATTTGCGGCATTGCATTGCTACAAATTCGGCAACAAACATTTTTGTTTTTTCTTGCCGTTTCCAAGATAAAGAGTAAACTGGAATAAGCTGTAGTCGAAAAATCTTCTTGAACTAAAAATGCATTCGCCACATTTTCAAAAATTAATTTTGAATCAACTGGCAAAAGTGCAGTATCACACTGAATGGTGGGTTCATATTGAAGTCCGAGCCATTCAAAGATCAGTTCTTTTTGTCCTCGAACTGATTTACAACTGAATGCGTTTGGTACAGTTAAAGGTTGCCTTTTTCGTTTTACTCCAACAGCTGTTAACAGGTGGCCTATGGGGCGCCCACAGCGAACCATTTTTGGTGGAAGTTTCGTAGCTTTCAGTTCAACAAAGATTTCTTTATTCAAATTGGTTTTGTTTGAATGATCAGTATTTGTATTTGGTAGATGAGGTTCTTCAGTTCTTTCTGCGGAAGAACCAGGTAAGATATCATATTGTTCACTTTGGTTTTGCATATGATCAACGTTTTGGCAAATATTAACTTCAGATCCAACTTCAATCCTTTGGGTATCAACAGCATCCCTAGTGAAACCATTAAGGTACTTATTACAGTTTTCATTTTGGGAAATCTGTTCTTCCAATCCATTCCATTTCATTTCATTCTTGCGAATGTCGTCTGTCTCATGTAGTTCAATTACTGCAATCTCTTCTGTTACTTCGCAGATTAACACTTCTTTATTACTTTCGTAAAAACTTCATTCATTTTTTGTTCATATTTTACAGTACCAAACTCAGACATAACAATAGCAAGCCTGGAACAGAATTTTGCTGCTTTTGAATATTTTTTGTTAGTGCTGATTACTGCAGATGAGGAAGGTGTAAAATCCAAAATTCTCACTTGTTGGCATGGATCACTTGCATATAAATCTTCTATATTACCAGTTGCTCTGTGGTTCATCAAATACCCATTTTTCTTCCAATGTTCATGCACTAAAGTTTCGTCATAAACATTCACATTAATTTTTTCCCTTAAGGCAAAAATGTGACTGCACGGCAGAACATTTGATTGAAAAAACTACATTCACAATTGTTCATATTGACTCTCATGATCTGATTTTCAGTTTTTTTTAATGCGTGTGTCGTTCTCGACAAATTCATTATTTTCTTTACTTTTATATTTCCCGATGGATAAAATTTGCTGGACCAAATGTTTCCAAACAAAAGGAGTGATTAGTTGGTATACTTCCATTGATAGGTATCGTGCTCGAAATCAATTATTTCACGTTTGAGAAGTAAGTCATGAACTTCCTACCTTCTTAAAATCTGTAAAAAACTAATCCAAAGAAGATAATGTCTCAATACCTGCTTTTAGTTTTTGGTTAATGTTTTCTAATCTATTCGTCGTTCTGTTCGAAATGTTAGGCAATGACGACGATAGGTTTCAACCCTTTGTTCTTTTATATTATGCCAACTTCTTTCATAATAGTCTCTGACTTTAGGAAAACTTAGGTTGTTCAAGCGCTGATACACTTCTTCATACTCTTGTTCACTATGGTAGTAGGCAATTTTCTGCACCAAGGTCAAGCATTGCCCTCTTTGAGCAGATGAAGTGTTCATCTTTTCCGTATTAATTTCCTTCTGAAAGATCTCAGGGTATGATACAAGCACAGCAGCAATGTGGCATCTGGAAATTTTTGCTTGAAAATATGACGTTCTTTCATGTCTTTTTCAGTGAAAACAGTTTTTGTATTTTCCCAGTTGCTGTTTTCGTTTTTAAATAATTGTATCACTTCATCAAAAGTATTTTCGTCATCGGCTAACAAAAAAAAAACACACTATTTCACTATGTCCATTCCCGTCAACTGCGAGTAATATAATGGCATTCTCAAATTATTGTGTTTGTATGTACCATCGCACATAAGTATCTCCGGGATTGATCTGAACATTTGTTTCATAGCTTTGTCTTGGTAGTAAATTGCTATCAGGTTTTTGTCATTACTTCGAAGAATTTTCACTGAGTCACCTTCCTGAATGGGTTTTGGAATAACTTGTTCTAATTTGTTTGTATTTAGTGATGCTTTAGCAATGAACTTCCTATTTCTGATATCTTTTAATGTTACAACTTGGTTAGTTTTTGACATAATATAACTTTGTGCATATTTAGAGTTAGCTTTCATTTGCATTAGGTGCATCATTTCTTCTTTGTCATTTTTATCTAGTTTGCAATTTCTGGCCATAAATTTGTAAGAGGATTCTTCAAGTCTATGATTGTGCTCATTGTTAATTTCCGTGATACATAATTGACAATTATCCTATAATGTTTTATGTCTTCTCTGGCCTTTTGATTCACTTTTAAAAATTTTTCCTCCTTTGGCACATGCATAATCAATTTATAGTAACGTACGTTATCACTACACTTAGCTGCGAGTAGCTGCCCTTTTCTTTTTCATCTTTCTCGCCTCGAAAATTGTTCGACTATTTCGATTTAGATACCTTGATAATGTTGGTTAAACTGCATAGGTACTATAGTGAGACACTTTCCACTTTTACACGGTCAACGGCACTCATTACATCTAAACAGCTGTAATTTATTAGCGAGCGAGGAGCTAGTGTGTGTACGATTAAAACAGGCGGGCTAGCCGTACAGCTGGGACTAGCGTCCAGGCTAGTCGTACATACTATGTGTATGATTAGTCACTCCGTATTCACGGTCAACTAACTGGCACTCATTACATCTAAACAGCTGTAATTTATTAGCGAGCGAGGACCTAGTGTGTGTACGATTAAAACAGGCGGGGCTAGCCGTACAGCTGGGACTAGCATCCAGGCTAGTCGTACATACTATGTGTATGATTAGTCACTCCATATTCTTTTTTGTTGTTTTTGATCTTTGCTTGACTTGCATTTTTTCGTTTTCACCTAGCCCATGTGTGTTAAACTTCTTCTGCTTTTCCCCCCTTCTTCACTTTACTAGAGAGATTCTTTGTCTATGTTTAATTCCCACCAGGAAGTGATCTGCATCCACATCGGCACCTCGATAGCTTCTTACATCCATTATGTTGGGTTACAGTACGGGCGTCTCCCCGGCTCCTTGAGCAATATGGGATATTTTCGATCACCCGGCATACAGTCCCGTCCTAGCGCCGAATGATTTCCATGTTTTCTCTGAACTGAAGAAGTGGCTAGGAGAGTAGCCCTTCTAAAATAACGAGGAGCTTCAAGACAAAGTCAAGACTTTTTAATTCATTGGCGGCAACGTTTATGCAGAGAGTATTGGAAAGCTTGTCCACAGGTACGAAAAATTCCTCAATCTCCAAGGTGATTATGTCGAAAAGTAACCATAACTGTACGTAACTTTTAGTAATAAAATCATTGTTTTAAATACACTTATCGTTTTGTTATGGCCAATCGGAGGTTGAAAAAAAACGGCCCTCGTAGTTAACTTTCTCATTCATTTTTAAAAAAATGCTGAGAAATAATATTTTATTTTTTTAAGTGCTTCTGCTAATTCTGTAACTATAATATTTGCAATCACACTTCTTGTTTTTGAATGCACACGTTTTTTTTTCTTTACAACTCATTAGTTGGGCATAGAAACACGTTCAAAACCGCCACAAATGTAGCACATTCCTACCGGTTTTGAACGTGTGTATATGCGCAGCTATAAGCTGGGCATAGATTTACTTACGATTTGGGTAGGGTTTCCAGTCCCGGGACCTTCCTGGGATTCTACCAAAAACACCGAGTCCCGGGACCACAGCCAGCACAGGCAAAGTCCCGGGACCATGTCAACATTCGTGCGTATAGTCGATATCAGAGAATTAGGACGGGTTCAGCCATATTTGCAAGTATTCGTTTATTTAGTTTTTTGCTTGTTTCTTTTGTTGGATTTAGATATATTTTACCCGTAGTCATGTGCATACGTACTAACGGCAAGGTAACTAAATTTGTAGACTTTTAAAATTATAGGAGAAAAAGCTGAATAATTTATATTGTTAGGTTTTTAAGTTGTTCATTATTTTCTGCTAAAACGTTAGAATTAGAATGAATTCCGATTCCCAAACTACCATCATTCTACATAAAAAAAATAACGATTTGAAGTCGATATAGCAACATTTTTAAATATCGAAAGATAAACAATTGATGAAATGTAAAGTTTGTCCTAATAAAATTATCATAATCAGAGGCAGCTCGACGAAGGATTACACAAGCACCTTACAGTTCGCGCAAAAGCAAAAGATTAAGAGCGACAGACATTTTTAGTACCAGAAGAAGGTAATGAAGTTATAGACGAGCCCCAACACAGCTCATTATCAGCACAGAAATACACTATTTAACTTAAAACACTCGTTTTTCTTTGGAATTTGCATTTGGAAATTTCTCCTAAACACTATTTTCCTTTTGGGACCATTTTAGGGATTTTTGGGACTTAAAATTTAGCTTGTAGGTCCCGACAACACTTGTGGTCCCGGGACTTGAAAATCCTAGATTTGAGGTTATAAAACCAAGCTGCCCGAAATTAGACGACAAAATAATAGATAAACAATAACAAAAATAGTTAACAAAGAAGAGCAATTGACAACGAACAACAAAACTGATAACAGTACTTGAAAACCTGGAAATTGGACTCTTCCATCTGATAGAATAGCGAAGTGACTGTAGAAAATCCAGCACCATAAGCTGAAATGCATTTATTATTTAATTGTAGTTGCCAATTTCCATAGTAACAGTTGTATGTAAACGAAAAATAAATAACGAACTTAACGTTTTATTTTGAAGTTATTTCATATTTTTGGTGCCAAAACCAGGGAACTGGAGCTAACGTGTTTCTTCCCGTTACAATAACGTGTAACGAGTGCAATGAGGCCCACAGCAATGAATAACGCATTAAAAAAAGCTAGTCGTACGCAATTGACCGAGCTTGTCATTCAAGCCAACGTTCTTTTAACGGACGATCCCTTTGATATCAACGAAGAGAGATGGTGTTGATTTCACGTATAAAATCAGCAAACGAGTATTTGAAGAAGATTAACGAAGAAGTAGCAGACGATATTCCAGCAGATCAACTGGACCAGGAGTGTGAGAAGATTGTGGACTATGAAGATAAAGCCACTACAGTGGTCGCGAGGTTGGAAAAAATGGTATCACCAGAGCATCAGCAGGAGCCCATCGTAGCGGCCAGTGGCATATCTCAAGATTTTATTAGAATGATTTTAGATGGAGGTAGCCAATTGACCTTTATAAAAGAATGTCCATCATGGAGTTTGAATTTGACTATTATTGGTAGACACAAGATAGCAATTATGCCTTTTGGAAAAACTGAAATGGCTCCCGCACGCTTATGTAAAAGAGAATCTTTAACGCTGAAAGGCCAATATAATAATAATTTGATCACTATTAACGCTATAGAAGTACCGCAAATTTGTTTCGACAATTTGACTCCCCCGAAATTAGATGATCCGGCTATTCATGACTTCAGTATTAATTTCGCATTGGCTGACCAATCTTTCATTAATACGAATGTTTTTGTCTGGTATGTCGTTTTTAATCGGCGCAGATACGTATTGGAAAGTAGTAACTGCTAACATACAGAAAATCACAGATAGTTTAATGGGAATCGAAACTGTATTTGGTTGGACCATTCACCGAATTGATGAGGGACGTTCACGTTCTAACGAATATGCGTTCAAGGTCGGAGTTAACGTGGCTAATGTTTTGCATGTTCAGTACGAACCTATAACGACCGATTTTGATCTAAAGAAATTTTGTACTCTGGAGTCAATAGAAATCGTTAGTGCTACTATTATCGATACATTATCAACAGAGAATTTTTTAAATGATAATATAACGTTCGAAAACAATCGGTATTGTGTTTCATTACCGTAGATAGATTCAAATGTACATCTTGACTCTAATTTTAACCGTGCATTGAATCGATTAAAGACTTTAACACGTAAACCTATCTATAGTGGCAAACTTCAAGAGTATGACTTTGTAGTACGTGAATATATGAATAGTGATTGTGCAGAACTTTTACCGAATGAAACAAATGAGTTACGTACGTATTTTATGCCGCATAGAGCCGTGTATAGGGTTTCCAAGTCCCGGGACGAAAAGCGTTTTCGGGACTTACGAGTTAAATTTCAAGTCCCGGGACTAGTCCCGAAAATCCCGAAAATGGTCCCGAAAGGGAAATAGTGTTCAGGTGAAATTTCCGAATGCAATATCCAAAGAAAAACTAGTGTTTTAAGTTAAATAAAGTATTTCTGTGCTGATAATTTGAATTGGTGCTCGTCTACAACTTCATGGCTTTCTTCTAGTACTAAAAATGTCTGTCGCTGTGCATCTTTTGCTTTTATTTGAACTGCAAAGTGTTTGTGTAATCCTTTCGTCAAGCTGCCTCTGATTATGATAATTTTGTAGGAACCAACTTTACATTTCGCCAATTGTTTTATCTTCAATATATAAAATTGTCGCCATATTGAATTCAAATCGTTTTTTTTAGTGTAGAAGGAAGGTAGGTTGCGAATCGGAATTCATTCTAATCGTAACGCTTTAGCAGACAAATAACGAACACACTTAAAACTCAAAAATATAAATTATTCAGCTCCTTCGCACATATCTAAATCCAACAAAAAAAAGACATACATAAATCGAAGAATATAGGCAAATGTGGCTGAAACAACACACAGGTTTAATTCTAACCTACCGAAAATAATACCTCTCCTGCTTACGCAAAATGCAAATAATGCAAAATGTGCAAGAGGCATGAATAGTACGCCGAACACCGGTGAATACCCGTCCTAATTCTTTGATATCGAGTATACGCACGCATGTTGACATGGTCCCGGGACTTCGCCTGTTCTGGCTATGGTCCCGGGACTCAGTTTTTGTGGTAGAATCCCGGGACTGTCCCGGGACCGGATCCCGGGACTGTCCCGGGACCGGATCCCGGGACTGGAAACCCTAGCCGTGTATAAGGACGACATAGAGATTTCAAAAATACGTGTCATTTTTGACGCTTCTGCATATGCACCTGGACTACCTTCTTTAAATGACGTGCTTTTGCAAGGTGAAAACTTAGTGGCAGATCTATTTCGAGTTATAACGAACTTTAGAATTGGTCATTTCGCACTGATTGCCGATATTGAAAAGGTATTCTTACAGATAAAACCACCTGATTTAGTTCATATATTTTCCGCGTTCTTTGTGTGCTTTGTGATACTGTATATCTGAAGCAATTCTTTAGCAGTTTTGTTGTTTATTATGATAGTTTTATCGTAGTCTGTGTTGAGTTATACTTTCTTACTTTTTTTATTTACATTCATTGTATACTGCTTTCTGCCAGCATTATCACATTATCTGCAAATATTTTAGGTGAGAAAGTCTTTTATTTGCCCCTTTGGTACCTTTGTATTTTGTGAGAGTTCTTGTAGTATGGACCTCCCTACTTGACTCATTTTTATTCGAATGGGCTCCTTCCCTTTCCAAATTTTATCTTGGATGTGCTGTTTTTGTATAATCTTTTGATAATTTTAATGTATTTATTTTATGGGAATATATTTTGTTGTTGTCACTATTGTGTATATTAATTACTAATGGGGTGGTTTAAAGTTTTATTATTGCTGTTTGTGTTGTAATTACAGGGTACAAGAAAATTAGAATTTAAAAGTTTATGAACGTACATACATATTTTCAAAATTTTTATATGCAGTCGATACATCTTGTAAATTAGTCAAAGAGAAATATATAAGTATTACAACTTCTTTAATTATTAATTCCATAAAATCAATTAATTCTTTGTATAAATCAGATTTCAAATTAGGTTGAACATATGCTACTACAAAAACGTGACACGTCAAAATAACCCCGTTAAAACAGCCCCGTCATAATAGCTCGGATAAAAAGGCTGACACACAGAATAGCCCAGTCCAAAACAGCCCCGACAAAATAGCCCTGCCAAAAAAACCCTAGCAAAAATCACAATAATATTTGTAAACACAAGACATGACCAACGTTTTTTTTTTTAAATTATATACCTAATACTGACTGGTGACTTGGGCGACCCAGCGTGAGGATTTCAATGATAAATTCTTAATATTCAGTTAGTTGCTTCTCTTATTATTTTAAAACAAAAGAATACTTACGTTTCTCTAAAACAATATTGCATCTGTAGATACTATTGTTTCAAATTTTCCACTTTCCTGAACTGGAAAATGAAAGAAGTAGATTTTCAGCTTTTGCAAAAATTATAAAAAAGAAATAGGCACTATTTACTATTTTATTATAGTAATACATGTTGTTTACAGATGCAATCATATAAAACACCCATGTTATAGAAAACTACATTTGGTTATGAAATAACAACATAAAAAGATCAGTATATTAAGAATAATATTACTACAAAAAATATTACATTAATTTTACCATTCTACATTTCTAAATTATATGAGAGACTACGGAGATCATCAATAACATTTCAGTTATCATAATCTTGTACTACCATTTCTTATGTTATTGCAAGTATCACCACTCAACGTATAGCCAAAGCACCATTCATTGTCATGTTTGTCTAACAATCGCTAGTGTAGCCGATTAACTTTTCCAATTTGTGGGTTTCAGGGAAGTTTGGAGTCAAGAATAACCTGCAAATATTTTATTTCACTCGACAGATTGATTTCCGTGCCACCCAGATACACCGATTTAAAATGTTTAGGGGTCGTTCCATATTATGTTTCCTGACTGTGTTGATGAATAATCTCCATTCCACTAGAATGACCAGGTCATCTGCGCATCCTAAGGGAGTAAAATTTTTCATTACTGAGAGTTCATGACGAGGTTTCACAGGAGGGGAGAGAGAACTGCAATGTGTCATATGTATTATTCTTCAAAGTTAAAAAAAATGTGATTGATTTCTTTAAAGTAATTATACAACGTGTCCAAGAAAGTATGCAACAAATGCTTCTCTAGAGGTTTTGTAATTATCTGCACAGATGAGTATTCACTTGGCTCTTTCTTGTAGAGTTAATCGTAATTAATAATGGTATTTTATTTAACAACCATATAATGTAGTCTGCATTATACGATTATGAAGTTTACACACGAGCCAAAGGTGAATGTTGTAATCATCCAAGTGTAATACAGTCATTATATGCGGTTCAAATACTAGTTATTTACTATAAAGGTGGGATAACAGCATCATTATTATGTACTCCAGTGAGATAAGTAACTCATTACGTCACTCATTTGACACTATTTCTGTTGGGTAATGAACTTCACTACACCACTCAGTTATGTAATGGTTTCATTACGTAACTGAGTGGTGTAATGGCTTCATTACCTAAGTGAAATAGTGAAAATGACAGATTTGACATTTATCTTAATGCACTTTTCTCAATTTTGGGCAGTTTTAGATAAAATTTTGTACAATATATGTGTGATAATGCATCATTAATATATTTGTTTCCTTACATACAAGTATATTAATGATGCACTTATCAGTAAATAACTATTATTATCCATTTACATGACATCCGCACTGTCAAACTGGCAGTATGTTGGCACCACTGCTATGTTTCACATTTTAACAATTAAATTACTGTACAGCGTAATAAAAAACACATTATTTTGGAGATATAGTCAAGACATTTGTTTTAAATATGACACTGACAGTGCCGGTGTCAAGTAAATGGAGTATATATAGTTTTTGATAATGCCAGGTACTTTACTGCATTTTTTATTAATAAGTTTAATCAATTTGATAATATATCTATCAATCAAGATTTACCTTCAAAAGTGTGTAAAAGTATCAATGATACAACTTGCATCAACACAACAATTTATTTGTTTACAAAAGTAATTATTGCAATTTGTGACATTTGTAGTATTCACATTATTAAAGTTAGAAGCACACAAATTATTAACAGAATTTGGATTGATTTGTTTCAAAATCTCTCTAGCAGCGTTCATTTTATTTTTTCTGGATTCAGCAGTATAACCTTTGGACATTTCCATCCTCTGTGACATTTTAAAGCTGTTATAGTCGCTCCTGCATCAGCACATAGTGCAACAGATGATCTTCACAAACAATGTCCGTTGTATGTTTCTGGATTGGGTATTCGTAGAAATGTTGCTACTTATTTCTTCATTGTTCCAAACTTTAACTATTCATGATTGAACACGTTTCAATAAAACAATTAACTTATTTATTAAGTTGATGTTAATGTCATTTTTTGACAAAGTAGCCTATTAATTAAAAAAAAATCCATGGAATATGAAATTCCATATTAAACTAGTGGAATATGAGCTTGTTAATGTATTTAGAGTTGGCTAGATAATGCACTTATTATTTAATAATTGTAGATAATAGTTATTTATGGTATAAGTGTGTTTGAGCACTAATCAGGATCGAAGGTACAATGTTTGTAGCCTTCTCAGTTTTTCGCTATCTGGAAAACCGCTGATTGCCAGCTCGCCTTGGAATTTGTGGACTGTATGATTGTAGGTTTCACTGAATTATACACACGTTGAAAAGCGAAGGTAGTAATTTATTGCCATAAATTAACACGAACAGTTTAACATTTACAAAGAATTAGCTTTTCGGAGTGCGGACCGGTTTGCATGCTGCCACTTTGACAGATGAAACGTAAGTGTTTTTGGAATCGGATGCCGGCGAGGCAGTCTACTGCGCACAGTACGAATTCAGAATGTAAGAGAGGCGGCAAAAGTTTATAAAGTCCTTAACATACCGCCCGCCTTGGAAAGGGTAACCTTTCAAATAAAACAGTACAGAGTTGACATGTAAAAGCTAGAGTAAAACATGTAACATGAACACACATATATACAAAGCATAATAGTACATGGATCTTAATCTAGTACAAGAAAACCCGAACAATGGGGAGCCAAAAGGGCTTTACGAAAACTGCGCTGAGCGCTAACGCACTAGTTCACAACACTAGGTAGCGGGCACAATTTAGCGAAGGATCGCTTCACGATCCCTGACACAGTGTTCACTGACGCCACACGCGTAACGCCGTCAAGGCCAGGGTGCAGCTCGGTGACCCGGCCTAACCTCCACTTCAGAGGGGGTAGATTGTCATCCTTGATGAGGACCATGGAACCAGGCTGGAGGTCCGAAAGATGCGTGCGCAATTTGGTGCGCTGTTGGAGTTCCGAGATGTACTCTTTACTCCATCTTTTCCACACATTTTGGTGAAGTTGTTGTATTCTCTGGTATTTAGACAGCCGAGACTCGACGATCTCAGTAACGTTGGGATCAGGCAATGACACCAACGGACGACCAATCAGGAAATGAGCAGGAGTCAAAGGCTGAAGGTCGTTTGGATCAGAGGACAAAGGGGACAGGGGTCGGGAGTTTAAGGTCGCTTCCACCTGTGCCAACAAAGTGCAAAATTCATCGTAATTTAGACTAGCGTTACCTATAACGCGACGTATGTGATGTTTGGAGGACTTGATTCCGGCCTCCCACAATCCGCCAAAGTGGGGACTGTGCGCGGGTATAAAATGCCAAGCTACTCCGTCGTTCGCGACTGATTCGGAAATAGAAGGGTTTTGTTCCGCGAGAAAATTGCCTAATTCGATTAACTCGGAATTAGCGCCTACAAAGTTAGTGCCGTTGTCTGAGTAGACATGGAGCGGTTTGCCTCGTCGAGCTACAAACCTGCGAAAAGCCATTAAAAAGGCTTCAGTAGAAAGATCAGCGACCAATTCAAGGTGCACTGCCTTTATGACAAAACAATAAGCTGTAACTCGTTGTAAGCGAGCGAAGCTTGAATACTGATTGAACGGAAATGGTTCAACAGAGGTGACAGGAAGACTCTGAACTTCTTTTTTGAATTCTGGAAGCTCAGCACGAACATGTTTGGAAGCAGGCCAAGAGGCCTCACCTTCGCTTAGCCAGGTGGGACCATGCCACCAAAGGCTTAACAGACCCAGCGGGTCAAATATCTGCGATCTTTCAGACAAGATGCTACGCTTGGTAGCCTTACTACTTGTAGAATTTGAAATATGGGATATTTCAGACAAGCTGCTACGATTGGTAGCCTTACCACTTGTAGAATCTGAAATATTGAACATGGAAGTAGGCCAAGATGCCTCACCTTCGCTTAGCCAGGTGGGACCGTGCCACCAAAGGCTTGACAGACCCAGCGGGTCAACTATCTGGGAAATTTCAGACAAGCTGCTACGATTGGTAGCCTTACTGCTTGTAGAATCTGAAATCTGGGATATTTCAGGCAAGATGCTACGCGTGGTAGCCTTACTACTTGCAGAATCTGAAACATTCTCTACTGATAAGAATCTTTTCTGAGCGATTTGCAATGAATCACCCAATACCTCTACAGGTTTCTTGAGAGGGATAGAGACAACGAATCGACCATTCGCTTCTCGTTGCGTATTTTGCACGAAATGTGCCTCACAGGCGTTCTCTTCATTTGTGCGAACCTTTTCCTCAGGGTAATGTTCGAGTTGCCAAAACCTAGCAATGGGGTCAGAAGCATCCTCGATCGTGCTAAGATTGCACTGTACAGGGTACGCAGAAGGGGGGCCTGTGGGGCCAGAAACAATCCAACCAAAACGAGTCTTTTGGAGGATGGGAAGATTTGGGCCTAGACCAATTTGTCCAATACAAAGGAGCTGCCAGAAAATGGGCGAACCAATCAGAATGTCGATGGTGCCCGGTTGGTCGTAGGACAGATCTGATAACTTGATGTTATCAGGAACCTTGAAGCTGTTTCGCTGAACGCGAAAACTTGGGGTAACACCCGTAATCTCATCGAGAACAAGACAGGATAGGCCAATGCCGTATGAAGTGTGAGGGGCTTGCAGCTTGATATCACACCTAGCCTTGATTTGAGAAGTGGCTTTACTTAAGCCAGAAACAGTAAAGTTGACTTCGCGAGTTGGAAGCTTCAACCTTTTACACAGATCTGAACGTATAAAGTTCGATTGGGAACCGGAATCCAGCAGGATTCGCACAACGTGAGGCGTACCATCATCAGCGATGAGTTTAGCGGTAGCCGTAGGTAAGAGTACCTGAAAAGCATTCGAACAGAATGCCGAAATCGATTGGTTTAGTTCAACAGGGGTTTCTGCCGATATCGCAGATCCTGGTTGACTAGAAGAAGCGTTCTGAGGCTTATCCTCATGAAGAAGTGTGTTGTGCCTTGATTTGCACTTTCTACACGTATATTTGGAGCTACAAAGGCTCGCAAGGTGACCCTGAGTTAGGCAATTAAAGCATACGCGGAGCTCTTTTGCCTTTGACTTTCTGTCAAGAACAGACAGCTTGACAAACTTATCGCATTTGTACAAGGAATGAGATCCTTTACAAAGTGGACACGAAGGGGTACCTGACACAAATGATTTAGAATGTACCTTGGAAGACTTTTCGGGTACAAGCTTGCTATCTTTTACCTCTAGAGTTTCTAGAAGCCTTGCTGTATTTTGTAAGAATTCCTTGAACTCATCAAGATTAGGCAGGTCAGAACTTGACCGGTTTCTAAGGACCTCCCATTCACGAAATGTAGTGGGGTCCAGTTTTTTAGAAACTACATAAATTATAACAAAATCAAGAAGCTCGCTTTCGGTAGCTAATGATTTGATTGCTGCAAAATGTTTGAATAACATATCGCTAATCGTACGTAATTTAGTTGCAGATTCCTTACTGCAAGATTCAAGTTCAAAGATAGCCTTGAGGTGGTTATGAACCAGAATTTTTGGATCATTGTATCGATTGCACAATGCCTCCCAAGCTAGAGTATAATTACCCGCAGTAAACTCTAAACTTTTTATAATTTGGCTTGCATCACCCTGTAAACTAGCCTTTAAGTAATGCGGCTTTTGAATATTAGTTAACGCTTGATTCTCATGAATTAAACTAATAAAAATCTCACGAAACTCTAGCCATTCTGAAACGTTTCCTGAATATTTGGGAATCGAAATGGCAGGAAGGCGTACAGCTTGATTATTGCAATGTGAACTGCAATTTGAATGCGTTGATCTTACGCTACCGTTAGGAGATCCAGAACGATCTGGTGCAACATCAGATTGCTTGTTGTATTCATTAATCAAATATTCAGCTTGTGAGATTGCACGAAAATAAGAGTCTTCAAATTCAACTTGTTGCTGCATTTCAGATTCTACATCCTCACTGGTTTCTAAAATTTGTTCATGAACCTCATAATATTCTGATAACACGGTGGCTATAGCATCCAATCTTTTTTGCAATTCAATAATTTGAGTACTAGGTAAAAATTGATCTTCATCATGAATTTTTTGCAAGGATTGCACGTGACTTGAGAAACGCGTGAGCTTGCCCTTGATAGAGCCACGTGCTCTTACAAGCGGATCCATAATTGTTGAGATTAAAAACAATTTAACCGATCGAACTAACTTTTCGTACGCCTCTGGCGTGAATTTTGTACGCTTCTGGTACGCGGACCCAACGGGTCAACTATCTGTGATATTTCAGGCAAGATGCTACGCGCGGTAGCCTTACTACTTACAGAATCTGAAATATTCTTTAATGGTAAATCCCTTTCGCACGCCTCTGGCGCGAATTTGTTTATAACGCAGACAGCGCTTGCTAGCAACGCGAGAAACTTGTAGCTTACGACGCAGAAAACGACCCTGGTACAACGCGGGAAACTTGTTGCTACGACGCAGAAAACGGCCTTGGTACAACGCGGGATTATTTTATGAAACATGCAGGGGATATCGCTAACAAACGTAATAGCTTGGCATTTCACGCAGTTAAAATGTTTATATGACTCATAAACCATTTGTTTACGCAATAATACGCAGCTGAAATTATGCACACATGCAAACACAGACGAAATAAACCAAATTTATGCATAGGAAAATCAGGCTTACATTTGATATTGGTGTGTGCCGCCTTGCCGGTTTTCTGTTCCTACTACCGTCTGGCTAGCAGCTGCAATGCCCACGTGCACGAATCTTGGCGTTGATAGCACCGTCTGCTGTCTTCCTTCCTCTCGTTACGGGCACCGCATGCGCCCTCTTCGTTCCACGCGTTGCTGCGAATTTGGACGCTGCTTCCTTGCGGCCGATTGCATGCGATGCAATACAAAACTGAATATGCTTTGTACTTGCCTATGACCAATGTTGTCGAATGCTGTCGCTGTTTTGGACCCGCAATGACCTAATGTGGTTTAATCCGGTTCTGTAGGACCAATGTTTGAGCACTAATCAGGATCGAAGGTACAATGTTTGTAGCCTTCTCAGTTTTTCGCTATCTGGAAAACCGCTGATTGCCAGCTCGCCTTGGAATTTGTGGACTGTATGATTGTAGGTTTCACTGAATTATACACACGTTGAAAAGCGAAGGTAGTAATTTATTGCCATAAATTAACACGAACAGTTTAACATTTACAAAGAATTAGCTTTTCGGAGTGCGGACCGGTTTGCATGCTGCCACTTTGACAGATGAAACGTAAGTGTTTTTGGAATCGGATGCCGGCGAGGCAGTCTACTGCGCACAGTACGAATTCAGAATGTAAGAGAGGCGGCAAAAGTTTATAAAGTCCTTAACAAAGTGTGTTATATTACAAATAATCCACGAGAGAATTATTTGTGCCATACAAAATTTTATCCAACAATTCAATAAATATCTTGAAAACATAAATTTTGTATTGACAGCTGTGAAAAGTCATAGTGACAAATTGGAAACTACCGAGAGATCAAATACATTTATAATTACAGTCGCCTGTGATTCGTGTTATACGTTTGGTAGTACTGAAGTGTATTGTATGTATTATATGTCAGTTTATGTCAAATTCGAGGTTAGTAGGTTAGGTTTTGTTTGTTATTTGACACAGACTGACGCAAAACTTAACCTGAAAATTACGAATTTGACATGGTTTGACAGTGCTACCAACAATACAGTAGTGAGTAACCTGGTTTTTATGGTTTACCTCGTTAGTGGGTTATGGGTCACTTTAGAGGTTTCAAATCGATCTAGTAATAGCCTTATAACTAGGTGTTGGATAAAATATTTGTTATTTAAAGAGATGTGTAATTTGTTTTAAGTTTTTTGTGGGTTTTAGACAAAGTACAAACTTTTATAAAGAGTAAAATTGTTTAAGAATTTAAAAATAAACAATTTTCCCAATTGTTGCATACTATCTTAGACACTTATACCTCCTCCTCGCTTTTTTGCCATCTTTTACCATTTAGCGAAATTTCCGTTTTGTTTAATAAAAAAAAAATTGCAAATTTTGAAGCCAGTTGCCTTGTTGGAGCAATCTTAAGGAGTTCAATTACAGAAAATGCATCTTTAACAAATACATTTTTCATAGCATGTTACAAATGTAAGTTATTAAAGTCCAGTACCAACAGCTTTGTGAATTTGCTTCTTTATCAAAGTAAAACATTACCTCACTAGCAAAAACGAATGTAGTTTATTATTCAACCTTACAAGCATTGATTCATAAAAATTGTTTCTCATCAGGAATAATAAGTGAAGTCTGACTTTTTATACTACTGCCTTCTCAGATAAGATAATCATAAATGCTTTATATGTTATAAATATAAACTTGAAGGTGAGAATATTTTCTTTATATTTTGCTCTTGACAACAAACATAACTTTTATATCTAACATATAATGGTTTGCTTGTCCAACAGATGTAACAAATGAAAACGTTAGTGTATAAACTGAAATAATTTGGATTAGTGTAATCAGTAACTTTATGTTTTATTTCAGAACCATATGCAAAATGTGGAAAGTGGCCATTCCAGATCACGTTCTTGAAAAATTACGCTGTTCGTTGTGCAAGGAATATCTCTCGCAGCTGCCTATATACTCTTACCCTGATCAAGAGGGCGTTGCTTGTGGGCGTTGTCCAGTTTTAAGTGAACAGAATCCAATTCGTGATGTTTGTTATGAAGCTGTTGCAGAATATTTATTTTTTCCTTGCCGTTATAAGCCGTATGGGTGCCTGGAAAACATACTTCCTAGCCATATGCAGTCTCACGAAGAATCTTGCATGTACAAACAGTATTTCTGCCCATTTATTCCGTTAGCTTCGTGTCCTTGGCAGGGACCTTCTAGTGAGCTCTTTGCTCATTACGAAGAGCTGCACAAGGTATTGGCTCTGCAAGATTCAAGCTTTGAAATTGATTTTATTAACATGTATGAAGATAATTATCTGCTAATGTATGGTGAGGAATTGTTTATTATTCATGTCAAGTCTGAAGTAAAGGAAAATGCATTTTGGTGTTCTTTACGTTATGTTGGTACTAAGAAAATGGCAGACAAGTACATGTTCCAGCTAGAGCTAAAGAAGCACAACGGGGGTAAAAATATTCCACTCCCTAAGAAATCTGTTGATTGTGATAGTAATATGAATTTGAATAAAGATACTGCTGTACGAATTGATACCGACAAAATTAGGTCAGAGCTAGATGACCCATGCTCCATTATTTGCAACATTAAGATTGTAGCAAATGAGCCTAATGTTAAAGATATTAATGGATCAAACGCTGCTTCTTGCACAACTATCGTTCCAGATGGTGTCGATGAAGATCTTCTTCGTGAGCTTGAATGTCCTGTATGTAATGAATATATGGTGCCTCCTATTCATCAGTGTGTAGCTGGCCATAGCATCTGTGCAGCCTGTAAACCTCAAGTAGCAGAATGTCCAACTTGTCGAGATAAAATTCAAGACACCCGCAACTTCAGTCTAGAAAAAATGACGCGAATTATAAAGTACTGTTGTAAGTATCGAGATTATGACTGTCCCTTTGTATCTGCTTCGGATAAAATTCGCCAGCATGAAGGTGAATGTAAATTTGGACCATACGAATGTCCTTTCAGAGGATATAATCATTGTAAATGGAAAGGAAAACTTTCCGATATCATGAGTCATGCCAGAAGCGATCATGAAGATAATGTTTTGGAAGTTGAAGTTGTCACATTTCCATTTGATAATGATATTATTGACGAAGAGGATGATGACTGCTTCATAATGAGGGCTTATGGTGAAACCTTTAAACTTATCTTCAAATATGAGGCACGGAAATTTTATTGGAGTATGCAATGTGTGGGTCCTGCTTCAGAGTCACAAAATTATATGTTTGAATTAGATATTATTGATTGTTCCGACTCCGATCAAAGAATGTTCATAAAACGGCATTGTAGTCCACTTACTCAGAATGAAAAAGCATTTGATAAGGGAGCTACATTTATTGAGCTGCCTTTAGATCTTGTACGTCCATTAATGAGCGGAGGTGATTTGGTTTATAAGTGCCATATTTTGAAGAAGTAATCTTTAGACAATTGTTTCAATAATTTAGTATTAACAAAAATGTAAGTGTGCTGCAATAAATAAAAGAGGTAGCCACATATTTCTAGGGAGTATCCATTTAATTACGTTTTATACTTTTCACATACCTATTCATTATAATTTAGTTACGTTGCATTCATTGTTACATAATAATTTTATAGTTTGTACTAATAATAAGTGTTGCGCAAATACTACTTGTGTTACTTTATGGCTGTACTTTGAATTTTTAAAGTAATTTTGAATAAACACTTAGTTTTATCATCAATTTGAAGGTTTATAAATAAGTACACACTGTTTGTTTGAATCACAGGGCGAACATTGGGCTGTGACATTGACGATTGCATATTTGGAAATTTCTGTTTGCCGTTTAGGATGAATGATAATAATAACGAGTATTTGGTAGAAGAGAGAGTATTATCAAAAAAAAATTTATAATGGTCTCAGTTTACGCATACTTCGGTTAAATTTAATTACCGATTTATTTATACTGCATCGAGTGTTATAACAAATACCCTCTTTTCATTAGAATATATTAGAGTGGTCCTTATTTTTCAACTTTTAATTTTTTGATGCAGCACTGACCAATTTTGTTCCTTGATATAAGAAACTTAAATATCTAGAATTTTAGGGTTATAGCAAAACGTTAAAACGTGTCGCTTTTTAGGTAAAGTTATGGGAAAAACGTATAAAATATTGCTAAACTTAATGCATATGACAAAATATTATTAAACTTATTACATAAATATAATCTATAATTCTATGAAATTAAATTAATTTGGTAAAATCCAGTAAATATTAAAATGTAATATTACTTATTTATGTAAAATTTGACGACTATGGCGGGATACTTTTTCCTGTATTCTTGCATGATCTAAAATTAAAAATAAATAATAAAAGTAGGTAAAACAAAAGTTTTATATAATTTATCTACTCCTACTGTACAATGACCATTAATTATGATTCATAATTCACAGTTTGCAGCCAATCATAAAATTCTATTTTCATTATTCAATAGTTTGCAAGTTGCAACCAATCAGAAAATTCTATTTTCATTATTCAATAGGTTGTAGCCAATCACAGCATTCATTTTTATTATTCAATGACTTTTGAAGTTAACAGATGTCCCAAATGTCAAAATTTGGAAATATGAACACACGTCTCCTATTGCATAGGAGTAGATAAAATATCGTATTATATTCGCGATTATGGCCATTATTCACTCAGATGACTTGCGCCACACGCCTTCGGCTTGTGGCGCAAATGTCATCTTCGTGAATAATGGCTGTCATAATAGCTCATATAATAATATACTATTAGGCACCTGTAATAGGTATTGCTTCTGATCTACATTTTTAAAAATTCTGCTATTGAATTCTCCCCTTAATTTTACTCCTCTCTCAGCAATATCATAAACTACTCTTAGGCCCTGAACACACGGGATTCCGTTTCCCAGATTCGGTATGCGGGATACAGAATCTGAGTCTGTTCAGACACGGCGACTGAATCTCAGGCGCGGGCCTTCAGTCACTTGCAGTGCCGTGCTGTTATGGACCTAGCATTGCTGTTCTGTGTTTCTGTCGAATTAGTCTAGCAGTGCTGTATTTAAAGTCAGGGATTGGGCTCTACAAAGCTAATAAACTTTTCATTGTCAAATAATGTACGCTCTATGATCGTTGTATAGTAAGGAACGCCTTGCTTATTCGATTTAAATAGAAGTTGCAGAAAATCTGCTACGCCTATGATATAATATCATATGTTCTGGCTGGCAAAAGTAGGCGTGTCCAGGCCGTGGTACACGTGGACTCATATCCTCTATATGCTCCAATGGTAAATCGGTATCCGAGATACAGAATTTGTCGCCGGCGGCCGAAATGTAGAGATAAGGAAAATCGGCCGCCGGCGACACATTCTGTATCTCGGATACCGATTTACCATTGGAGCATATAGAGGATATGAGTCCACGTGTACCACGGCCTGGACACGCCTACTTTTGCCAGCCAGAACATATGATATTATATCATAGGCGTAGCAGATTTTCTGCAACTTCTATTTAAATCGAATAAGCAAGGCGTTCCTTACTATACAACGATCATAGAGCGTACATTATTTGACAATGAAAAGTTTATTAGCTTTGTAGAGCCCAATCCCTGACTTTAAATACAGCACTTCTAGACTAATTCGACAGAAACACAGAACAGCAATGCTAGGTCCATAACAGCACGGCACTGCAAGTGACTGAAGGCCCGCGTCTGAGATTCAGTCGCCGTGTCTGAACAGACTCAGATTCTGTATCCCGCATACCGAATCTGGGAAACGGAATCCCGTGTGTTCAGGGCCTTAAAGAACCAAGTATTTCTACACTCTTTTTGTAACTATTGTTATCTTTCCATGTACTGGGAGGAAAGTCCATGAAATCTATTGGAATATTTAATCTTTCAAATAACTTTCTAGATCGTGATGTTACCAGTTCTGTGGGTAAGCCTTTTTTGATAAAATTTGATAGTTCTTTAAATGTTATAATCTTTCTTTTGGAGACTCCTTTATCTATGTCGTACCTATTTTCCACATCCTGTATAATTGTTCCAACCATCTTTTGCCTTTTTTCATCTTCAATTCTGACATCAAATATTGAAAATGCAGCACACTCGTCGTTTAAACAACATAAGTGCTTTAAGAACTTCTTCATAATTTTTTTCTGCGATAATATTGATATTTTTCCAGCTTCCTTAAAAAGATAATATCATTAAATAGAGCTTGTATTGCATTTCGAGCACAAAACCAAGCTTGAGTGTAACATTTCACAAAAAAGCAACAAATTTCCTCTACTGCTAGTTTTTCTTTTTGTAGAAGTTTGAACTGATCTCTAAATAAATATATTTTTAAGCAGTAGATAGCTTTTGCCATCCATCTTGCCAAATAATGCGCCCCTGGTTGATGAAATTTTATTCAAAGGACCTGTGTTTGAAGCTGCTGTATCAAAGACAAAGGCCTGAGTATTTCCCATCAGTGACCATTCTTGCAAGGTATCAAAAACAGCTCATGAAGTTTCAGATCCGGTTCCTGAAGACAGTTCTGGAACTTCAAGCAACTGCTTAATTTTTGGCGCAATGGCAATAACTGGAAGTCACACAAAGTTCAAATTTAGTTCAATAAATTTGGTTTGTACTTGTTGGGCAGTCTCTTTCTGAAAATTCTCTTGTGACTTCTTAATTGATGATCTATTGATAATGTATTCACTTGGATTCACACAAAGGGGGTCCACACAGGCTATCAGAATGTGAACTACATCTCTGACACTAATTTTGCAAACTGAAATTTACAACCAAGAATGTGTGTAGTAGATTACAAATTAGATAAATTTTTTCACAGATTTCACGTAACGACTTACCTGTACTTGTTTTAGCAAAATTGTGAACATTTAATAATACCTTCTTTTGTCTTCTTTCTAACAATTTACGATTTCTATTTTCTTTTCTTGTTTCCATTCCATATAATGACTTGTCTATGCTATACAACCAACATGTCCCTTCTGTCTTTGCAATAGTAAGAATTGTTTATCTTCTTTCATTTTTATCATGTGCAGCGCATTTGCATGAGCAAGATCAAACAAATTATCTCGAGTTTCTTCAAAGCGATGTTCCTTCTTTCTGCATGACTCTAATTTCTTTGTAGCGCTTTTATCTAGGTTTCTTCAAGCTTCATACAGCTTTTTCAATGTTTCAACACAATATGACCTATCCTGTGTGGGTATTCTAGTTTGTGTCCAAAAAATTAGACACTCGTCGATAACTAAAGAAGCACTTTCATGTAAGTTTAACTTAACAACTCTCGTATTAAATAATAATGTACTTAAGCACTGCCTCTTTGATAGTAATTTTCTCCTAGTAATTTGGCTATTCACAGCTCCCACTAAAAAAATTTAGATTGTGGCATCTTTATTTTGCCATTCACACACCTCCACTGCATAAAAACATTTGTCACAGTAAACAAACATACCACTCAACATCTCTAAACTGCAGCAGAAACAGAAAGTCAAGGGCAGCTGCGATATTGCTGAAATAGAATAGAATAGCAACCAGTGAGACAAATGTCTCATTTAATAAAACAAAAAAGACCGTTTTTAAATAGAACGCGTATTAAATAAAAACAATAATATTTTTTTAAATCACGTTATTGAAATTCGGTTCCTGACCTGACATGACCATTCCAAACATCCTTTATCTAATAGACTTGTCTGTCTGGGACGCTGATCCGTCCGGGACGCTGTTTCAGCAGCCAAACCGTATGAGATAGAGAAAAAAGTTATTAAAGTTATATGTTTGGAATGGTCATGTCAGCTCAGGAACCGAATTTCAGTCACGTGACACTTCCGGTTTTCGAGAAATCACAAAAAAGACCGTTTTTCAAATAGAACGCGTATTAAATAAAAATGTTTCAGTGACCAAACGGAGCTGCGACCCTCTGCGCCTTAAAACGTCGATCGGGTTAGGCAACCACTTTAACACCTTCCAGGTCTGGGTGGTTGCCTAACCGATCGAGGTTTGAAGGCGCGTTAAATGAGACATTTGTCTCACTGGACTGCTAGTATAACTTTAATAACTTTTTTCTCTATCTCTTACAGTTTAGCTGCTGAAACAGCGTCCCGGACGGACGGAAATCACGTGATTTCTCGAAACCGGAAGTGTCACGTGTCTGAAATTCGGTTCCTGACCTAACATGACCGTTCCAAACATATAACTTTCATAACTTTTTTCTCTCTCTTACAGTTTGGCTGCTGAAACAGCGTCCCGGACGGACGGAAATCGCGTGATTTCTCGAAAACCGGAAGTGTCACGTGACTGAAATTCGGTTCCTGACCTAACATGACCATTCCAAACATATAACTTTAATAACTTTTTTCTCTATCTCTTATGGTTTGGCTGCTGAAACAGCGTCCCGGACGGACGGAAATCACGTGATTTCTCGAAAGCCGGAAGTGTCACGTGACTGAAATTCGGTTCTTGACCTAACATGACCATTCCAAACATATAACTTTCATAACTTTTTTCTCTATCTCTTACGGTTTGGCTGCTGAAACAGCGTCCCGGACGGACGGAAATCACGTGATTTCTCGAAAACCGGAAGTGTCACGTGACTGAAATTCGGTTCCACCTGACATGACCATTCCAAACATATAACTTTCATAACTTTTTTCTCTATCTCTTACGGTTTGGCTGCTGAAACAGCGTCCCGGACAGACGGAAATCACGTGATTTCTCGAAAACCGGAAGTGTCACGTGACTGAAATTCGGTTCCTGACCTGACATGACCATTCCAAACATATAACTTTAATAACTTTTTTCTCTATCTCTTACGGTTTGGCTGCTGAAACAGCGTCCCGGACGGACGGAAATCACGTGATTTCTCGAAAGCCGGAAGTGTCACGTGACTGAAATTCGGTTCTTGACCTAACATGACCATTCCAAACATATAACTTTAATAACTTTTTTCTCTATCTCTTATGGTTTGGCCGCTGAAACAGCGTCCCGGACGCGTAATGGCAAAAGCCTGTATAGTACAGAGCGCGGTGCTCTGGATCGCTCGGGGCTTTGTTTATGAATACGCTGCGTTGCGTCAGACAAATCCCAGTGCAATACAGAGCATGATATAAATAAAGCAGACAAACTTGTTCTGTCCATTGTAAGAAATAGATTTGTTTAGTAAATATCTAATAAAAAAACTTTTTTTTTCACTTCTTTGAAGCTGTTGATACAAAATTTAAAATTTCAGAGAAGTTTTAAAAATTTTCCAAAATGTTCGTAAAGGTTGCGCACAAAAAAAGGTTTAATACAGTTTTTCCAAAACCGCATATTTGTCGGTTTACAAGCTATTATAACAAATGTTAATTTTTAAAATTACCTACTGATTTTACTATTGCAGCTGCAAAGAAGTGTAAAAGTTCACGGATTGACTTTCTTTTACCGGACACCCTGTATATTTTTACAATAAAAGTTGTACATGCATGCATTATCCTTTATTAAACAACGAAATACAGAATTAGTTTTAATGTAATTTTGCATTTGGAAGGTTTTGTAAAATGTTGTTTCCAAGGCTGTGCTTCCGTTTTAGTTTTTCGTTTTTGGAAGGCCTGCCAGCTTGAATTCTTCCAGATTGAGGTAATGCTCTGTTTCTACGAGGTGCAATTCACGTTGGCTGGACTCGAATTTTTCTGGTTTTTTTCCACATATGCGACTTTTGGCTTCCAAAAAGTTTAAAATTTGAGAAGGGGTTTTTAGTTTATTCATTATTGCATTAAACTTGATGATGGATAAAGTAGTTTCTGGGCTCTGATTCGCTTCGAGTGTACTTGTTATGCGATTAAATTCGCAGCGCATTTTTGCAATTTCTTCTTTAAATCGGCTTTTACTTTCCTCAGCGTTAACTTGTAAATCAATCACAGTTGCTAGTTCTACTTCAGCAGCAACAGAATTACTTGATTGAAATGGGTTTTCAAGATCAGTTACGTTCGAATCCATATTTTTATAAAATTCTTCTGGTGCTGAATGTCCAACAGCTAATTTGGATAACTGTATTCTGTCATGAACGCTTAGAACTGGAGATGTTTTAAATAATATACCAAATTTTTGTTCTACTGCGCATAGGTGTTTACAGAATTTGCCACATGTGCCTGATGGACAATCACAAAAAGCAATTTTAGCATTAACTGTATAAAATAAATTCGAGTCTTTTTCAGATGCAACATGGAAAATTGTATTGTCTATTTGATAAATAATACTCACTTCTCTTGCTCTAAAACACATGTTCTTATAATCAATTTGGGGTTAGATCTTCTTGAATTTGCAAATTCCAACAATTTTCGCTTATAATAGTTTTCGAAGACATTGACAATAAAATCTACCAGTGCACAAAAGTTAAAAACCTTGCACCTTTGCAGAATTATGTCTTTAAAAATCCTAATTGAAGCTTCAGTGTAATTATTAGTGTTGTTACCTCTTGTTATTATATTATTTCTGTACGAAATACACCATTCTTTTCTACGAACCCACAACTTCTCTAGATGATCATATAATACTTTATTCCTTTGTACTATATTATTACATATCAAGAAATCATAATGCTCTTCTGAATCTTCTATTGTTGGAGCGTAAAGAATATTTCTAACCATTTCCATCACTGTTCTTCTGTCCTTCTTTTTTACATTATGGTCAGTTTGCCAGAGCTATCTCCATAAAGCTTGACAAAGATGGAATGTACAGTCGTGTTCAAATAAATCTGGGACTATGTTTTTTTCATCTGTAGGTTCAGTTAAGAATTGAAGAATATCTCCATGGATTTCCTGCTATCAGAAAGAGTTACATTAAACTTTTAACAGGTAATGAAATATGTAACTCTTTCTGATAGGAGGAAATCCATGGAGATATTCTTCAATTCTTAAGTCAACCTGCATGTGAAAAAAACACTGTCCCAGATTTATTTGAACACGACTGTACATAGCAGTAACATGGAGTTCGGAAATACGGCTGATAATGCATTGCGCTCGGATGCACTGTCATGGGTCATGAACACTTTTGGATCGAACTTTTTATTTTCTACCTCGATAGCTTCTCTGACAGACGCAAAAGCTAAAGTATAATTCGCTTCAGTTTGGGCTGTGTGAAGAACGCACGCTATAGGAATGGCCCCTGTTTTGTTCGAAGTAAACAGAAAAGTAACGCAAGTGTTTGTCTGATCGCAAGATCCGCTAGAGTCCATGAAAACCATTTCAGTCGAAAGGTCTTGAAGAAATACACGTCCCATTATTGGAGTTACAACAACTGCGATAAAAGGATTTTCTTTAATGATTAGTTTACCGCCGGATTTCTGCAACGAGGATTGTCTGTTCTTGAGAACTTCTACATGCCTTTTTCTTCTCGACTGCCGTATTGACAAAAACGCCACTTATATGAATACTTTATTTGCCTTTCAGTAGGGTTTTCTCTAGCATTAGCAAGAAGGTATGCTGTACTTATATTTCGTACTTGTGTATCTTCAGAATCAGATTTAATTATTTTCATTTCATGGTAAATTCTAGCAGCTGACGGAGTCATTCCTGAAGCAAAATATAACTCAAAAATGTTTTGTGTTGTCTTGTTCACACGTAAATATCCAAAGGCTTCTGCTACATTTACTCTATGGGAATGTTCAAACATTATTTTTATCACTACGTTAATTCCGTTCTTTAATAGCGCATCATTTTTTATTGTATTTCTATTAATTTTTTTAAACTTAATGTCTATTTGTGCTTTACAATTTTTGTTTCTAAGTTTACACGACTGCCGTTTTCGTACAACTACTTTATTTACAGACGAGTGTTGACACACATATAACTTTCGAAATTCATAGCGAGTTGCGTTCGGAAACCGTCTTGACGTTATCCAGCTTGTATTGGTCGAGTATAAAAAATCTTTTATCCATTTGTCACATTTTTCATCCACTGTGCCCTCTCCTAAAAGCTTACACTGCACTAAAATACTGAACTGTTCGTTATTGTCCACTGTTATTTCGCGAATATTAACATTCTCGCACAAACGGCTCAATAAACTTTTTAAGGTTGCTTCATCCATTGTACCGTTGCGGCCAACTCAAAGTGCACGGCAGATTTTTAGCTTGTAATACGATATTCTAATCATAGACGTCGAGTTTTGACTTTACGTTTGTCATCAACTGTCATAGAACTGAAAACTCGGAAAATTCCCAGACATTTGTCAGAAGCAGAGCAAATGCGAGATATTACATAACTGGAAGAGAACTGGTCGCTGAGTCGAGTCGCAACAGATTTGCATGTGAGTAAGAGCTGCACTTTTAAAATTAAAAATCGTTGGCAGCAGAGACTTCTGCAAGAAACGTTTTTTTAACACCAGAGAACAAAGAATGAAGAGTACAATTTGCAACTGACTATTTGAATGAGATCGACGACTTTTGGAACACGACTGTTTTCTCAGGTGAAAAGGCATTTCAATTATTTACCAACTGACTATTAAGGGTGTGTAGACCACAAAATTCAAGATTTGAGGAGCAATATTATCTTCAACCCTTAAGGAGTAGCGGACGATTCTCGGAAAACGTATGGGGATGGATCAATGCTCACGGAACTGGGGCATGCTATAGAATTAATGGTCGACTGAATGCTGAAAATTATCGCAACATTTTGCAAAATTTGATGCTGCCATCTGTAAGAGAGGTCTTTCCTAATCAATTTACTTTTCAACAGGCAAGATATTACCTAATTAATTAATTTTGTTTATGTTAACGTAATTGATAACATTATTTTCACAGGGTAACTGTCCTGTGCATACAGCAGGGGTTGTTCATTGATGGTTTGATGAGAATAATATCAATTTATTACCATGGCCTGCAAGAAGTCCGGACTTGAATCCCATCGAAAATTTTTGGGCCTATTTAACTACAAAAATTTATACCAGGGATTTTGCACCAAACAAAACCGATGAATTATGGGAAAGAATAAGAAATGCTTGGAAGGAACTGAGAGAATGATACAATATGGAAACATTGGTCAACTCTATGCGAAACAAACTGCAAAGCGTAGTAGCATGTGAAACTTTGCTAAAATACAAACATTAAAAAAGTAATACGTATTCTTATAACCACAAGCAACGCCACTGCAGGAACCCCCATTTAATAAGCCGAAAAATCGCAAAAATAACCATAGCAACAAAAAACCGTGCACTTTGAGGTGTCCGTAACTGTACATGTGTACAAAATAGAAATTATAACCTATAACCTATAACCCCATAGACGAACATCGAATAACTAATTGCTGTTACAATTCAAGACGACGCCGTCCTGAAATTTTCAAGATTGCTCTGTATCGTACGCCGATTTGTCAGACGCAACGCAGCGTATTCATAAACAAATCCGCGAGTAATCCAGAGCAACGCGTGCATCGCGCGCTCTGTACTATACAGGCTTTTGCCATTACGCCTCCCGGTCGGCCCTCGCGCTCCCCACTCTGGCGGCGGGGGAAAACACTCCTGCGTACAATCCTGGCTGTCCGCGCAGCGGCTACTGGTCCGTGCTATCGCTTCTTGGCACGGCATCGAGATGCAACCGTTTGATAAGGCGGCGAATTAAATTCCAAATACGTTTCAAGTATCTTTAGAATTTAAATTCATAAGCGAAACGTTACAGTACTTGGGATCCCTTCTTTGTGCCGCCACTGAAAAAACACACTATATTCCTTTTCGTATTGAATTTTTAATTTTTCCGGTAATAAATCCAACCTTACACAATTAGCCGCTTTAGAATATTGCCTGGAAGAGCCAAATCTTCTTCCACGATTGAATTATTAGCGGAAAGATCAGACAAAACTTTAACGTAACTTTTTCCGCAAAATATTTGTTGATTTTGTTTTAACAAAAACTTTTTGATTTTGTTTGTCAATGATACGATAAAGCTTGAAATATAACTCGAATATTTGCGATTTAAACCGACTCGGACGTTGCGCAGTTGACTCGGCTCGCGCTCGTCACCTAGCAACGTCCTCGACTATTATAAATGCCATAATATTCTTGTTATATTAATCGCTATATCTAACAGTACCTAATAGCATATTATGAGCATTCATTTAGGAGGGAAATATTTTGTATGTGAATATCAGTGTGCTGAAAAAAGCAATTTTAAAATACTTATGAAGACACATACAGCTTATGTGAGAGGCAGATGGTTATTAATAAATTTAATCTGAATATTGTATTACTACAGTAATTATTTTATAAGAAATTCATTATTTTAACATTATTTTATTTTTTTTTAACCCATCACTTTATACTCAAATTGGATGTTAGTTCAAAGTTAGTAAGTCAGCATATTGCCGCCTTTTTCCAGAATGTACTTGAAGTAAATTTTTGCCCAAAAAATTTTTTTTACAGAACTAATGTGCTTCTGTTCCAATAACAAATTTTTGATTTATTGATATTAATATACAAAATCTAATTATGTTAAATACACTATCTACTCAAAAATGTCTAGGGAGCAACCAACATTGATTATACAACAATCATTGAAAAAGACAATATTGTAAAGTTTTTATTTAGCATTTAAAAATTTATTTACACAAATGAAACTTCATCAAACTGTTTAGTGATTTCTTCTTTTTCGTTTGAACAAGGTTTTCCTAGTCGAGATGCCTTCACTTTTTTGTTCTTGGTAGAATCAAATCTAAACAATTAACAAGTTGTTTAGTTATAGTATTTTCAATTTGCAGTTAGTACTTACCGAAGTTGTCCGGCAATTTTTTGTATGCTGGTCATAATTTTACATTGTCAAGCTTCTTGTTGAAGGAAGGATCTGGTGTGCAATTAATTAAATTTAGGGCTGAAGTCAAATAACTGTTTATTTTATTTAATGCATCCTTATATTTAACACAGGATAAATCAACCAACGTAAGATTGTTGATAGTATTTTTAACCTTATCTTGCAGCACGTTCATGTCAGGTCTCCTTAATGTGTCCACATGCATTTCAATTTCCTCATTATTATCGTGTTATTCATACACTACTTGCATACCATCATTATCATTCATACATACTTTATGAATATGTTTGCACATATTGTTATTTATTACATAGTCCATGCAAGTGCAAGTGTGACGATGTACACATGATGATCAAATTGCACCAGTATGTTTACATTCATGATTATCGGTGTTTTTCTCTTTTACAAAGTAACACTCATCTTTAAATTGAACTTCCCATCCATTTTCATTTTTAGTGTCTAGTATGTCTTTTGAATCCACCGCAGTTGAATGGCTTTTATTAATTTTGTTTATTTTATGGGCAACTTTTCCTTTTTCTAATTTAATTATTCTTTGAAATTGTTTATCCCGAGCGTATTTTAATAAAACGTGTATGGTTTTATCTAATCTCCTGCATGTAACACCTGAAAAATATTAAATTAATAAATATATGATCTAAAACACACTTAATTTTTTTTTATCTTTTAAATAAATGTATTTCAACACTTTGTGTATAGATTCCAAATACATATTGGTGTTAATTGCAGAACCTAATCGGTAACAAGTAGCCCAAACTGAAACTCTATTTGCATAATTTTGACGAAAATACAATGCAAATGTTTGAAAATCGAGATCATTCGATGTCAATAACAGAAAAGAGTTCAAATACTCTTCAAATTTTTTGACATCCGTTTCCTGCCTCAGTACACACAACATTTTATAAGGTTGTAAGATAAATTTCAAGTGATCAAGAAGTGGATGACATTTTTTACAAACTCTATAAATTAATCTCAAAAAATGTAGGTGTAATACCTGTTCTTACTTTGTTTTGTTTTTTATAGAAGTGATTTTAGTTCTCCAAGCTCTATCAACATGCTATGTGCATAAAAGCTTTTTAGTTATAGTAATATCCATTGCAGAACTCCATGCAGAAAAATATTGCTCTGCATCGTCAATCATGAACACATTAGCTTTAATGTCTCAGACAGTTTTCTTTACTGCACTTATAAAATATTTTATAACTACATAATCTTCTCGATTTGCAAATAGAAAAGCTACAGGGAACCCTTCACCAAAATCATCCACCACTAATATGGTTATTAAGTGAAAATCATATGGATTGGTTCCATGGGTAGCATCCATACATACAATTCCACCTGTTCCAAATATTTTTAGTATTCGAATTTGACATTTTGTCATTATGCCTAATAAGAAGTCTTGTTTTCGTAGATGATCTTGTGTATGTTCAACACCTTGCTTTTTATATAATATTAGGTACACAATCAGTTTCTTTGCTTTCTTTTTCCTTGGCAACCCACATATTTACACTTAGTGCTTCGGTTCCACGAGACTGGTCTCGGTCTCGTCTCGAAATTCGAGACGAGACCGAGAACGAGACTTGTTAAAATTTTCGAGACCGAGACCGAGACTTGAGTGGTCTCGGTCTCGTCGAGAGTCTCGATCTTTTTAAACATTTTATTCTTAAAAAAATTACTTATTCTAAGTTATACGGAAAAAGGCAGTTATGTGTACTATTTGCATACCGAGGGCAAGTATTCGCAGGCGCGAGAAATACATTAAAAATGCTGCACTGACTTGATTTAAAAATCGAATTGGGAGAAGTACCGACTAATGGATCACCTCATTCGCACACAATATGTTCTATTTTAAGATTTGCGATTAGTAGAACGTCATCTACATCGGTATACGAAGCAAGGTCGAATGTTGTAACATAAAATTTTACTTTGCATATTAAAATTTGTTAAGACTCTCGTCGATACCGAGACCGAGACTGAGACTTGGCATTTGAACCGAGATCGAGATCGAGACCACTATAGGTCTCGACTCGTCGAGACCGAGACTACCCCAGTCTCGGTCTCGTCTCGACGAGACGAAGCACTATCTACACTCATAGCATCGTTAGAGTTTTTTACAGCTTTGTCATATAAATTATATGCTTGTGCAATATTATGTACCTATGTCTTTCCCAGTTGTCAAATGTATCCGTTGAAAGTCTGTATCTACACTTTCTCTAATTTTATTAAGTATTGTTGTACGCCGTATACCTACAAATGATTCAAAATAAAAAACGCTTAAAAATTGTTACTGACTATTTTACCTTGCATTATTTGAGAAGCTATCATATTCTTAGTATTTTCAGATAAAGGTAAATGGGCCATTTGATTATCATGACCATAGTGTGTTTTGTGATATTTTATTTTGATGGCATCAGAAACATTATTTACTAAAATGGAAGAAGTACACGCAAAATTTAGTTTACGAGATCCTTGAGATTTTACTACACGTTTCCTAGAAGTCATAGAAGTTATGCGCGTTTTTCCACTTCTGCTACAGTAATAGTAAATTGAGTTATCTGCTTTAATTGTACCACATTGTTTTATCCAAACAGATCTACATCAAGTTTCCTCTTCATTTTTCCATTTCTTAATTTCTGTAGGTAAACAGTCAAAATAAAATGTAATATACTTATATTTACACTTACACTTGCAAATTTAACAAAAACCTGCTTAATATTATACACACCTTCCATATTAGGGAAGCACAACTTCTCTACTTCTTGTTGTATGTTATGTTTCGTTTGTAAATGATGCCGGAGGTCTTTCAACATAAAACATGCAAAATCGCAGGTAAATTCCATACACTTTACATTATAAGTAAAGCTGATATATGGCAAATGCATATTTTGTATAATTGATATGCCGGCGAAACTTTTTGCATATGTATACTAATTATGTGAAAACAAATCATTTAAGCCAAGTATCATTTTGCATATGTTTCATATTTATACGTTTTTGAGCATACTTTCTGGATTTTGCATATTTGGTCATATTTTTAGCGATAATTTGTAATGTATGAACTTTTTGGGATTTTTTGTGTGAAATTTACTATTTCATTAAATTTATTAATAACATTTTTATGCGCAACTGAGATATATACTTTCACTTTCTGCCGCTGGAGTGCAGTGCGCTTATCGAAATAAATAGAGGAAAGAGGAAGTATATAAACATAGATTGCCAGCAACCCCCACTTTTCCCATACAAGCAATGTATAAAGAATCAGCCAACATAGAATCCATTTCAAAAGTCGAACTTCGAGTGTTGGGCGAATAATAGTCTGGCGGGGTTAGGGGAAATCTCATTTTTATGTTGGCTTATAACGTGAAGTTGGCGTTGGCAGTCCATGTTTATATAGTCAAACGTTAAAATGAATGACGTCTTTGAATAAAAATTAGAGAAATAAATACGCTGATACATAATCATTCAAATTATTACATTATTTAGAATACTCCAACTTATTTTCAAAAAAATTAGAGCATATTATGTTCATATATTATAACTTTGGGTGCATATACTGAACAAAATGTATGCATATATATGCGCATATTTTCGTACATTTAAGTGCATATACTTCTCAGCTTTAATTATAAGTAACACTTTCAATTATTTTATTATGTTTATTTTTTAAGTGCCTTCTAAAATTCGCGATTTTTGATGTAAATTCTATTTCACATATATCACCAATCATTTTGCTATTCTTATTTTTATGAAAAACAGAAAAACCACATTTAGGTTATGTTATGCGGAATTCAACTGACGTGAACTTAGCAATAGAACTCAGTTCCTCCCACCAGCTCTCTAATTGGTGGGAGACTTTCTGCAACTAGACGCTCATAGGAGACCGTTCAATGCTATTCAAATTGTCCCTTCTAGCATCATCTGTTGGCCTGTTTTTCCTAATGTGATACTTATCTCTTTTCTCTTAAGATAGATCGCCAGCATTTGAGAGGTGTTTTTGGCGATCTTGATCCATGTGGTTGTCCTATCCTTACTATTTTTGCTTCCCTGTCATCGTTTCTGTCGACATGTTGGTTCCATTGTCTTCGCTTCTATTTGATCCATTTCATTATATCTCCAGTGTCACAATCTCTTCTGATGTTTTCGTTATGCAGCCGTCTCTTAAAGTTTTACCACATGCCTGCTTGAGCTTTTCATTTTGGTTGTTTGTAACAGTTTTTTTTTGTTTTATTAGATTCTGCTTTAGCTTTGGCTGCATATGTTAAAATGGTCTTTATGCATGTTTCACATATTTGCGTTTTACCCTTGATGTCCATTTCTTTGTTGTACCAAACCGTACCTCATAAGCATCCTGCAATGGTAGCGCATTTGCTGGTTTGATAGACTACTTCTTCGTGCAGATCTCCTAACCGAAAAATTGGCAATGGAAACACTAGAGGAGAAAATAATATCCCAATTGCGGAAGTAAATGTATGTGCCTATCATGTAATTATAAAAGAAGGAAAAATTTATATCGGCTGGGATAGATGTAGTTTAGGATGCAGTTGAAGTAATGAGTTGTTTTTCATATAATGGATTCAATGATAAAGCGAGTCAATGTAATTCGAATATAAAATGCCCAAAATAAGCCGGTTCTCATTTTTTGAAAAAATGTAAGGCTAAGGACGAAGAGAAGCCATGTGTGAACTGCTGTAATATTAAGGAAAAACTTAAAATTAATTTCTATGTAGGTCATTTTGCATGTAACTTGGACTGTCTAGTTTACAAACGTAAACTATAACAAGAAAGATGTAAGATATATTTTTTAGAATAAAAAAACCAAATACTAAAATTATGTATTCAAATGCGCAAAGTATGCTAAAACATATTGAGCAAATTGAAGACAGACGTCCAGCTATCGTATTTTTAAGTGAAATATGATTCACAGAAAACATTGAGAACTGTGAAATAAGTTTTCGGGGTTCAGTATTCGCTGTAATTCCGAAAATCGACTCACTGGAGAAGTGGAAATTGTTGTATGTAATAATATTAAATTCAAAATAGTGTCAAACGTTTCATCTAACAACGAATTATGGCTGCTATTCATTTATATAACGCAAGGATTTCAAAATGAATTGTTCACAATGGATTATTCTCGAAGTGCCAGTATTGCAAGATTCTTAGAGTATGTAGTTTGAAAAATGGTACGACGATACAGTTCAAGACCACACCAAGCATCTAGTTTTGGGCATTTTCAAGAATTCATTCTAAAAACAAAAGCTTATACAATTAATAATTACGTCTGGTTTAAATCAACTTGTAACAGAATTCATACGTTCAGCAAAAAATTCCGGTACAATCATTGACCTAGTTCTGACAAAGCAAAAATGTTAGTGTTAATGTGCAAATTCCACAAATTTCTGAATATAATTCAATCGACATCACGTTACGAAAAAATGCGCATAATAGTAACAGCAATTTCGAAAAAAATAATATTCCCACGGACGTTAATTACTCGCCTCAAAAAGTGCTTGATAAACTGAATAAATATAACTGGGCCACATTACTAGATAGTAAAAATGTAAGCAATCTTGCCGCACATATGGTTAGTATAATACAGATTTCCATAACTGACCTCGTTGACAACAAAACAATTGCCGTCAAAGTAGAAAAACCATGGTTTAACACTGACTTGTAGCAAATCCAAGCAACAGGAAATCAAATGTACAGGACAGCTAAACACATAAAACACGCGAGACTGGGAAAACTATAAATATATTAGAATTTTTTACAATGATAAAGTTAAGAACAGGAAAAACCAATATTATGAAAATAGAATAAAAAACTGGTGTCGGAAATTTTAAGAAGATGTGGAAAACTATCAAATCTTTAATGAAAGGACAAACAAAAACTTCTAATATTTTTTTGACGGAAGAAGTTATTAATGCCCAGGATAGTTCTAATAAATGTGATCTATTTAAGTTTAATTTAGGGTTTTCGGGATGTTGCTTTCTTGAAAAGTGGAAACTTTTGAATTTTTCTTTAAGTCCATTGGTCAGGCTCCAGTGTTGTAGCGTATTTGGAGAATTTGTAGGGCTGCTTGAACTCATTTTGATGGCTGAATCTATGGAGAATATTATACTGTTATCCGCAAAAAGTAATACTTTGACTGGGTTTTCAACTGCATCTATTATATCGTTTATTGGGTGCGATTCTAACTTCAAAAGTTCTGTTAGACATACAATTTCCAATAAAATGCACTAGTCTTCCTTTCAATCCCCATTCCACTAGAGTTTTTTTTTTACTTTTGAATTTCCAGGTCATATCATATGCTCTTTCGAGGTCTAAGAAAATAGCTATTATCACTTGTTTAGTTAGGAAGGCGTTTTTGATACCCATTTCTAATTTTAAAAGGTGATATAAAGTGGAGCGTTTCTTCGAAAACCACTTTGTTCGGCAATTAATTTGTTTTGGTCTTCTAAATATCACGTTAGCCTTCTGTTTACAATACTTTCTAGAAGTTTACATAACGTTGTTATGAATATTGAGCGATAGCTATTCGGAGACGTAGTTTCTTTGCTCTGGTTTAGAATCGGGATTATTATAACGTCCTTCCATAAACTTGGATATGCATTGTTAGACCATATATGGTTATATAGTTTAAGAATGGTATTTTTTGAGGAACAAGGCAGATGTTTCAATTCGTAGTGAATGTCCAGGCCAGGACACGAGTCTTTGGTGCTCTGTAGGGCGTATTGCAATTCGCCATATGTAAAGGACCAACTATAAATTTCTAAGTTGTCGTGAGTTATTTTGAAAGGTTGTTTTTCCATTATTTCTTTGTAAGCTATAAAGGAGGGGTCATAGTTTGTTAGCTTCAATTGGTTCGTCGGCTAAATCTCTCAAAAATGTAATATCAATCACTACGTGGATACAATTGCCGGTCGCCTAATTGAGAAGAGACGGCGTGCAGTTGTTTAAGTACTAACAGTTAAATAAAAGAAAGCCAAAATCAGCGCCAACAAATATTTTCATGAACGACAAGTGCCTCCAGGTATCACAGAAAATTCGTAAACTCCAGTAGCATAAATATTCTGAAAGAAAAGCTCAACACAAGCCCAAGTAGCAGAAACAATAAAAAAAACCACAATGCTAGTATCACAGTATAATAATCACAAATTCAGTATTATATGGTACAAAGTACAGGTGATTATGCGTTAAACATAGGTTAACGTAGAGCAATAAATGTAAGCCAAAGTTTAAGGTGCACCTCATAATACAAGCTCGGCTTGCGAAAAAATTACCTTATCATAAATTAAAAAGTACAACTATACATTACAACAGTTTAAAGAGGTGCCTACTCCGTGGTTGGAAAAACCTTGAGTACATTCAGGCACGAATCTCGTGAAGCGAACTGTAGATAGCGGCCAGCGTTCCAAATACAGCTTCCAAAATTTTGACAGAATTCGGCAGGTACGGTAGCAATCGAGTGAGGCACTCAGCATTGAATCACTGTCCACGGTATTAAATATTTTACATAAAGGGAAAATCGAAACCTGTTACTTCATTCCTTTGTTCAGCCCATTTCTGTTCACTAGGAAGGTCGCGCAGCTAGCACAGAAACGTGTGAGGTAGATACCCCAACAGCTCATACGAAGCTCGGGACTGGCAGGTGTTTTACAGGGCCCATATCAGGTCAAGATCGACGCCCTCAAGGTGAGAATAGCGAATAACGGAAGCTCCGAATTTGTGGCTCAAATTAGGTTTGGGCCACGTAAGGAAGTAGATCAGCAAAACGCTAAGGTGCTAAAACCGTTCACCGTTACAGCATCGAATAGAAAAGAAGCACGCCGTGAACAAAAGCTAGTTCATGTTGCTTCTCATGTCAATAAGACCTATATCCAACCAGGCGGGGAGCGCGCAAAATTCAAAATCTGGACTACAGACGCAGGAATAACCTGTGAAATTTAAATAAGCGCGTTATAAACGTAACAAGATGTTTGAGTTGGAGGTATGGAGAAAGGTATTACTGATTGTGGGGTGCAAGGGGTGAAGGCGTTCGAAGACCTAGTCAACTCAAAAGTTAACCTCACCTTCACGTGGTGCACCCTGTTTATACTAACGAGGCTCTGACGACCTAGTATAGGCGGGATAACCTAAACAACTGGACATAGGAAATTATGTTCGCTAAAATACTGCAGGTCTGGATGCAAAAAGGTGGCAACCCCACCACCAGAATCGGGTGCGGTTGGCTGATAACCAGCTTTGCAATCGCAATTTGCACCATAAACTAAAATTATCAAATAAACTCATACAAAGACTAGCCGGGCGGACCAAACGATGACGAATTTTGGCATGAAAAAGGCTGTACGAATTGGAACGTGGAATGCTCGCACGATGCAAGAACCCAGCAAACTAGGTAAAGTTTCAAAAGAAATGCGCAATTACAATTTGCTTGTACTGGGCCTTAGTGAAATTAGGTGGATGGGTAACGGAGAATTCGATCTGGCAAATGGAGATAGGCTGCCATATTCTTGTAAGGAAGAGTATGAAAACAGAGAAAGTGGAGTAGGAGTACTGATTAATAAAGAAACAATAAAATCCTTGATAAGTTGGAATCCTATCTCAGACCGAATAATAATTGCAAAGTTTCGCACTAGTGCTAGAAATTTGTCTCTCGTACAATGATATGCACCAAGGGAAAGCGCCACACAAGAAATGAAAGATAGACATAATACTAGTGATGGGCGACCTCAACGCCAAAGTAGGCTCCAAACAATGTCTCAATGAAAACAAGAGTTGGAAAATTTGGTATGCGACAACAAAATGAGAACGGTGACCTATTTGTGGAGCTATGCACAAACTATGATCTAATAATTGGTGGAACCGTTTTCCCACATAAAGGGGCACACAAGATTACATAGATCTCACCAGACAATAGAACTAGAAATCAAATAGATCACATTTCCCGTCTATAGCAGAAAATGGCGCAGTTCCTTTTTGGACGTGAGAAACCGACGGGGCGCTGACGTGGCCAGCAATCATCACCTTATAACAACCACAATAAGAATAAAACTCGCCTCGGTTAAAAGTCGCTATCCTCACTTTTGACGCAAGGTATTTGACTTACAAAAGCTTAAAAACCCCACGCGATATATACTGAACTCAATTCCAAATTAAACATCTATAATTTCACTTTATAATACCAATTACATAAACAACTACAAAATAGCATTTTTCAATGTTCAAATATTTGGGATTGCTGGTTGAGGAAAAGAAAGTGGCATCGACGGCCGACGTTTACAGCAGCATCGGGCAGACAATAGCAACATTTGCCTTGCTCAAATGGTGCATATGGAAACGAACGAATATTACCATCAAAACGAAAGTACGCTTATACTTCTTTGGCTTATACCGAACGCTGATCCTTCCCATCGTTCTTAATGGATCGGAAACGTGGACATTGCTGAAGCCGGACCTTGACAAGCGCGAGGTCTTCCAAATGCGATGCTTGAGGCAGATTCTCTGTGTCTCGCTCCGCGATCGCCTTCGAAACGAAACAATTAGAGGAAGATGTGATAAACAAACACTGATAGGAGAAGAAATACAAAAACGTCGACTACGATGGTAATAACCGTTTGCTCTTTGGCGAGACCGTCCGGCAGACTGGAGAATTCAGCGATCGGCACCGAAGAAAACCTGGCCAAAGAATATCAAGGGCGACTTAAAGAATAAGCGATTATCGGTTATCGATGCCCGAAACGTCGCCAAAAATTGTCAAGAATGGAAACGAATCGTGAATGGAGTTCGAGACCAAGCGGCACCGACAGCAGCGTATTCGTTGCGGGGACGCCCGAACCGCCAGCTAACGGACCAAAGAAGAAGAAGATGGAAGGTTTTTTAACGTTTGCTTTCAAAGTTAGAAATTTCTTTTATTGGCACTAGTTTTAAAAGAATTACTTGTAACACTATGGCTAAAACGAACTTTGGTCGCCAAGGTAGCATCAATAAAAACACAAATCCAACGCTTTGTCGTAAATTTGTATGTCAACATAATCTAAAATGTCTAATGCAGTGTGACGAGAAAAGTTTCAAGTTTTACCTCACAAAATTTTTATTGTACTTCTGTTATGATGGTAGAAAAATTATATATGCAAACTCGATCTAAAGGATTGCATTTTCATGTCACTTGAAACAAACAGTCACTTTTAGCACTTGTGTCATAAATAATCAATTGCTTTATTAGGTTTAAAACTGGCACTTTATTTGGCAAGCAATGAAGCAATTACATTTGAGAGGCAAAGCGCAGCGTAGCGGAACTCAAAAATTTGCAAGTCAAATAGAGCTACTTTTAATCCGACTAATATAAACTATTTTTTGCAAAGAAGAAAAGTTCAAAATATTTAAAACTTTAAATAATTGAAAAATTTTGATGACATACTGTTCGTACAAATTAAAAAATCAAGTCACCTTTGCTTTTAACGTTTCTCATTTTAAAAACATTGGAACAACTGCATCTTTAGACGACCAAGTACAACTTACTTTTAGCTCCTAGAAAGTAAAAGTACTTTTAAACCTAGGAATTAAAAGTGTTGCCTAGCAACATATACCTTTTTGTACCGGTATCAGTAAGGGAAATTGCAATGACAGCTTTTGGTATTAAAAGTATTGTATTTGAAGACAAGAAAAGTTTTTGCGGGAACTCAATGTTTATCTCTTGTTGTAAGCTAGTGTAGTCATTTTTCATTTATTTCTTTTTGTGTCTACTATTCTTATTGCAACATATCACGTAAATTATTTCACGTGCAAAACATATTTTATTTTAGAGTTTTTAGTTCTGTTGCAGGTCCTTTGGTTTTAAATTGTTGAAGAAACGGGGTGCTATGATAGCTGTCATATTTATCTGTCTAATTAAAAATGTTTATATACTAATTTTTACGCTTTTAATTATTCATTTTAATCGTTCAATGTTTTATTTATACTCTGATATTCGTGATAATTGATTGCATCCTTAAATTAAAGTGAATGTCACGTTCATCTGACTGCTCTTCTGAAGATTTGAATGTTCAAGCAAAATACCCTAATAGTGGAAAATTCTATGAAAAAGCAATAACTTGGAAGATTCCTCTAAAGGACCTAGAAGAATCTGGACCATCGAATCAAGTTAAATTTAATAAGAAGGTTAATCAAAGTGACAGTTTCTGTCCTGTTTGCTACAAAAGTTTCAAGAACAAGGTCGGTGTCAATATACATCATTTAAGAGTTCATGGTGAATCGTGCAACATGTGTGTTTCAAGTCAGTCTGTATCCTATCCTAAACCAGATTCTTTAAGTACCTCAACAGGGTGTTAAGTCATTTTGCTGCTTTAGATGCTTAATTGCATTTCACGCCTTTAGGGCAGTTTGTTGCTGTGTTGAAACCATTTTCAATCTTTGCGCGCGGGTTCAATCTTATCTTCCGCACATTTGATTCATATCATTTTGGTATTTTAAATAGCCACCTAGGCTTTAGAGCAGCGTGCCCGTATGCTAAGCCCTTTTAGTTCTTTATTTGGCTCCATCGCCTAATTCCAGAATCACGATTTCGCACATATTTAGCCCCAAAAGCAGTATTTTTCGTCGGTTGGAGCTCCCCTCTGATGGCGTTTTTCCGAATTTCGAATAGCACGCTGTTGTTGCGTGATACCATCGTGGCCCGCATTGGCTTGTTTCATTTTATCGCCTTGCGATTGGCTGCCAAGGTTTAGTCACGTGGGGGACGCGGCCAAGGTGACCTTTTGCGAACGCTTCCCTTGGGGGCATTCAGCGGAGAGCCGTCGAACAAGTAAGAGGTCGGATAGTGTGTGTGAGTTCGTGCGGCGCTTCCGCCCTTGGCGGGGGCGTCAGCCCTTTTTCCCGTCAAGTGCTGCTTCAGCAATCATGTGATATACTGTTTCGCCTTAAGTGGCAGTCGTCCGGAGCCCGTTGCAGAGAGCGCTTGTGTGGTGGTTGTGAGTCGGAGTTTGTCGAGTGGTCTTCGGCGTAACGTGGGTGTTTTTGGAGCCCAGTTCCTGCTACTGTAAGTGAGGGGTCGTGCCCCCTTCATCTCGACCTACGAGGATTTGGTTCAGCAGAACGAAAGTGGCCCCTTTCTTTTCGTCGTCCCGTTGTACGCGTCCTGACGCGTCTCCCGTCGCCATTGAGGCGGTTGCGCATTCACCCCCTTTCGCCGTTGTAATACCGAAGGTACCTGCCACCTACGATTGCAGCTCGTCGCAACTCAACTGTACCAGGCTCCCTCGCCGCCTACGCATTAAGGTATGTGCCTTTAACCTGATTACCGCTGTGAACGCGAGTGTTAAATTAAATCTTCGCTGCCCTCCGCATAAGGCAACGTGCATATTTGTACTCATTACTACTCATTACTGCGCTAGTGTATTCATTTAGACTTGCAGACTGTTCATGCCGCGAGTGTTAATGTAAATCTTCGCTGCCCTCCGCATAAGGCAACGTGCATATTTGTACTCATTACTACCTATTACTGCTCATTGCTGTTCACTAATGTGCAACATCTGTCGTTAAGTTTAGAGCGCGCGTGCCAGCTGGTGCCCTTAATTATAGGTTAAGTTTAGATACAGGGCGACGCACTCTGCTGCCCATTGTAACCCGAAGTTCAATATATGATTGGTTAGTTAAGGGAACTATTGTTTGTTTCGGCTTGTGCATGTTCTGTTACAGATAGACGCCCCTTTATTGTACGGATTATTGTACGACGGAACGAGGAAGCTGTGAGCGTGCAGGTGAGTGAGACAGCTGCGCAGTCGTGGTCGGATTGACACCTAAATATAATCCTTGCTTAAGGCAATCCCGAAATTGTTATTTGACCTTGCAACTCTTGAGTAATCCTATCGGCGGAGTATTTGTGCATGCTTCGCTCCCGTCTAACCGTCCAGGCCCGGTTAGCCGGGTTAAGACAGGCTTGGTGGCGCCCTCATAATTTCGACATACCCTGTATATACTATGCCACCGCACGCTTGCCCAGAACGTATCGTGTGACTCACGCCCGACTCCCTGAGCGTTCCAGCCGTGGCCTATTAGCCTATTTCGAACCGATTTCAGGGCAAGTGTGCCAGTTTTTCAGGACTGATTCCGTGGTGCGATGCTCACCTTGGGTGGGTGTCGTAAAGTCCTTTTAATACCGTAACAAGGGGATCCATGTAAGATTTGTGGAAATAAAACTGATCTAAATTTACTTAAGAATAAAAAGTCATGGATTTGTTCAAACTGTTCTGGATTTCCGAAATTAAATCAAGTTGATGACGAGGATTCAGATTTAACGGCAAAACATGATTTGAACAAAATACACGCTGATGCCAATGATATACATCCAGAAATTCAATTAAATGTGCCACTACATAATATTGCTAAATGTGTAACGTGTGATGTATGTAAGCAGACCAGACAAGTGGCAATCAAACAGAAACCGAAGGGAGCAAATAATTATGACACGACTTCGTATAGGACATACAACATTAACCCATGACTACCTCATCAAAAAATTGGAACCAACGCTTTGCGAGACCTGTAATACACTTCTAACTGTCGAACATGTCATTCTACAATGTCCAAAATTCTACCAACAACGACATAAAAACAATATTTGTCCAAACCTTAAAGAAGCGCTTGAAAACAACGAACGCAAAACAGACAACGTACTGAAATCTGAAATTCCTCAAGGACACTGGTTTACTGTACAAAATATAAAATAATGTTATATAATGTATTACTTATAATCTAATTGTTTATAGTATAGGGTGCTAATAGTCTATGTAATTGAAGTACCCAATAAATCTTTAAATTAAAAAAAAAAAAAAAAAAAAAAAAAAAAAAGACCTTTTCGACTGCTCGTGGAATGAAAATTCACCGAAGCACCCATGCTAAGGAAGCTAATGCTGAAACAACAAACAATATTCTTCGGCGTACACGTTTGTCGACAAAATTATTAACACCACAAACCCCTTCAAGCACTGAAGCATCTAAATCTACCTCTACAAATAAAAAAAATAGTTTAGAATCCGAATGTAGTCACTGGTGTCGAATTTTCTCTACCTTAGAGAATAATGATAATGTATTATTTGATCAGTTTGATGGGCAAGTGTCGTCCTTTCTTGAATTTCTGTTCAAAGCAAATGAAAAGTTATCAGGTCCAATCCACCCAAATGTGAAATACTATCGTCTACGAAAAAGTCGCAAAGAAAATAATTTGGCTAAATACTCTAAATCAAGTAACCCCCAAAGAACAGATGCAAAAGCAAGGAGTCGACGAAATGCAACATATTCATTCGAGCTTGTGCAATATCACTACTACAACCAGAGGAAGAGAGTGGTAAGAAGTGTTATGAACAACGGTAACTTAAGACAATGTCAAATTGACATTAAGAACATGGAATCACATTTCAAAGAAATATTTGAATGCGTGAATAATTTAACACTGGATTCATATAATACGAATGAATTACATGATGACGTATGGTTTTCAGTTCAAGAGTTAGAACAACAAATAAAGTTAATTAATTTTGATACATCAGCAGGACCAGACAGAGTTTTGGCTAGAACAGTTAAAAAACTGAGAATATCGCAAGCAATTACTTCAATTGCGAATATTATGATGCGTACGTCTTTTGTCCCATCCAAACTTAGAGAAGGTCGTCTGGTTTTTATCGATAAAGGTGGTGATGAAACCGATGTTTGTAATTGGCGACCGATAACAATCTATTCTGTTATTCGTCGAATTATTGAAAAAGCTATTGATCAAAAATTGAGACAACAGATAATAATCAATTCCAATCAACGTGGTTTTGTCTCAGAAATACCTGGCTGTCATATCAACACACGAGTAATTAATGGTTGTCTTTTAAATGCGAAATCCAAGAAAAGAGACTGCGTTGTGTCATTTCTAGACGTTTCAAAAGCATTTGACAGAATAGGACATCAACATATTAGGCAATCATTGAATGCTAGTGGAGTGTCAAATAACCTTAGCGGATTAATAATGAACCTTCTTCAGATGAACACAGTTAAAATCAACCTTGGCAAAAATGAAAGCAATCCAATTAAAATACTCAGAGGTGTACCTCAAGGTGGTCCAACGTCACCAATATTGTTCAATTTGGCTATTAACTTTATATATAATGAATTATGTGATTCAGCTTTCGCAGAAATGTATGGATATAAACTATCTAATACCTATGATGCACTTTGTCTTTCAGGATTTGCTGACGACCAAGCTATCACTGCTAATTCCGTAAATTCTGCAGTTAGAGTCATACAACTGACACAGGATTTGTTTAATAAAATAGGCTTGTCAATAAATCCTAAGAAGAGTCAAGCAATAAATTTAATAAAAGGAGAACTGAGTACTAGTCCTCTCACGCTTAGCGATGGTAATGTAATAAACTGCGTACAACCAAACGAACGTATCCGCTATTTAGGTTGCAGTTTCTCTAATGAACTTATTTTTGATGACCAAGTTGTGACGAACCTTGTTAGAAATTTAACGAACTTAGCCACAACAAGCCTACTAAAACCTGACCAAAAGCTTAATATTATTAACCAATACATATTTCCAACGCTTACATATGCCTTGCAGTCAGCTCCACTCAATAAAATTCCATCATATATAACAAACAGTCTTGATGTCATGATTAGAAGAACAGTCAAGAACATAATTGGACTTCCTTCTCATACAAATGATGACATGTTCTACGCGCCTCGTAAGTTACGCGGCTTAGCAGTCATGAGAAGCTCCTGGGAAGTCCATCTACAACACTTCTCTATTGCATCAAAACTTAATCAGGTAGAAGATGGGCTACTTCACGAGATTTGTAACTTCGTGGAAGAAATGAATAAATGCAAACAGTCGCTTAAAATTGAAGGCACATCATCGAAAGAAATGCGTTTGATACTTCGAAAACAAGCTTTTGATAACTGGTGTTCCAAATTGTTCCAAGGGATTGGTGTCATTCATTTTCAGACACATACCAAATCTAATAGATTTTTATTCAATAAACTACCACTTTCGTCCTCGGAATGGGTATCTGCTATAAAGCTGAACATAAATTATGCCAATCTAAATGGTGTACCTGGTTCGAAGTATAACTCCATCCTCTGTCGCAAATGCAACAGAGAGAAAGAAACGCCTGCGCATGTCACTGGTAGTTGTCCTTCGAATAATGTACAGATCGTTAGCAGACATCACAAGATTAAGCATAAAATTACTGAACTTCTTCGTAAGAAAAACTATAATTGTTTTGAAGAAGTACATGCAGTCGACAACAATGGTCAGCATCGTTTCAGTGATATCATAGCCTTTGACAATCACAAATTAAAGGCTTACATTATTGATCCAACTATAAGATTCGAAACAAACGACAAAGATCAAGATTTAAAAATTCATCAAGAAAAATGTCAAATTTATGAAAAATGCATACCATTTTATAAAGAAAAATACGCAGAAACATTTGGTGATCGTGAATGGTCAGTGATTGGTCTATGGTTTGGTGCTCGTGGTACGATAGGTGCGAATACAATAAAATTTTTCGATGATTTTAAATTAGATTCAAATATTTTAGTGGAATTAGCTGAACAAGTTTTAATTGACACTATTAATATACTTAAGTCTCATATATATTGTTAATAACATTACTACCTCTATTTCTAAATTCATGTCATTTGACTGATTAGTACGCTGTGTATTTATGCAACCTGTGTTGGGCAGGCAGCTCACTTTAGTAATAAAGTTTTTCCTATCTGAATTTGAATTTTCAAATAAAAGCCGCGGGCCACGCTGTAAGTGAGTGAGTGAGCGAGCGCGAAACTTGCGTCACCGTGAGTGAATACTCACTCACGCGCCCATCTCTAGTCAGTTTCCAACCTGCTTTCACGAAGTAAAGTCAGTTTTTCAAATATTATTGTTTTATTCCGAACACACGATTGGCGTTCAAATACTGTAAATTTTATAGGCCCGTAAATTGAAACAATAATCTTCTACTCAACTCCTTCAAAAAGAAGGCAAACATACTTTTGTACAACATCGCACTCCTAATGACTTACCTTATATCCCCTTAAAGTGGAAGACGAAAAAACATATTTGAATTAATTAATCAAGCATGCTTGAATACAAAGCACTCATATCTGGCACACGTAGGTATCTATTGTCGTAATACACCTATTAATGGTTTGGAAATTTGTGTGGTCGTATATTTGTTTCTCACACTGTTTTGTTAATTTTAGGCATTATGATAAACCAATTTCATCTATAGATTTTTTGTCTCTTTCATTTCATTTATTGTAGTTTTTGTTTTCAAAATCAACCAGCATTTAACTTGTCCCTAAAGATAAAAAATGTGTAAAGGACTTTTCTCGGAACTTCCTTTGCAAGTGGAAGTTTCGAAACTAAAAATAAAAAAAATATGGCATTTGCACTATACCGGGTGTTTCACTTAAGATGCGAACATAGGGAAATAGTATATATATATATACAAATTCCTCCTTGCCGCTTGAATTGATAGGATTGATAATGGTATCGATCGAAAGAGAAAAAAATGCGCCTAATCTGATACTACTTTACTGGAATGTGTTGCTTGTTTAAGATAGAACTAGCTTAAAAACTATAATGCATATTTTGCATTTTATTCACAAAAAGCAGACCAGCCATGATAAAAAAATTTTATGCCAAAATAAATGTTATATTCTGTTAGTTATTAATTCACGTATTTAACTAATTACTATGAATAATAATGTTGAATATTCTAATGAAGCGAGGGTATTTAATTTGAAACTACAAGCAAATTTACTATAGCAAGTACTTAAAAAGCTCTCCATTCTGCTGTAAACAATAACCCAATCTGTTATAAAATTCGTGCCTTACATTAGACAACTGTCTATCTGTGATCAGCCTACAATCCGCCACCATTGCTTCCCACAAGAGTCAAAATTTGTGTGGCGTTTTTTGTAAATTTTGTTTTTCAGATGAACCCACAAAAAGAAGTCGCATGGTGCCAAATCAGAAGATCTTGGTGGCCAGTTGATAGTGCCACTCGACCAATCCAGAAATTAGGAAAGTTATCACTTAGATATTCCCTAACATTCAAACCATAATGCGATGGACACCGATCACGCTGAAGCTAAATCTCCTAATTTTTACGTGCAACTCCTCCTAATCCAGGGCCAATCTGATTGACTAAAAGTTCTAAATAAGGATCCGAATTTAAATTTCCAACTATTTCAAACTGCCCAATAATGTTATTGTTGAAAATACTAGCCCAAATATTAATTTTCTGCGGGAACTGCGTTCTTGTTTGAAGAGCTATCGGAGGATTTTTTGGGGCCAGTATCAAGAGTTCTGCGTATTCGGTTCATTGTTAAATGTGAACGTAAAACAGATTGACCGCAAAAAGTTCCTATCTTCGTTTAAGCGTTCCTGCATGACTTCACAAAATACGCACCTGCTTTCTTCATCGACAAAGAATATCTTTTGATGGCACTGAGGTTGGTAGGGATGATAACCATGGTTCTTCAGAACCTTATGCACTGACCGTGTCGATATGTTGCACTCTTGAGCAATACATCTTATGCTGGTTGTTTGATCAGCATTTATCAACCCCAAAACTTCTTCTTCCAGCTTATCGTTGGTTCTTCTATTCCATTTGCCTGAAATGTTAATGGCTCAATTGACTATTTCTTTAAACTGCAATATTAAAACTACCTTTTGAAACACTTGCTGCTACACTTATTGTAGTTTCATTTTTTTCACAAACTTGTGAATTGTTGATACATTATTATTCATAGTAGTTACTTATATACGTGAATTGATAACTGACAGAAAATAAAATTTATTTTGGTATAAACAAATTTGATCATGGCTGGTTTGTTTTTTGTGAATAAAATGAAAAATATTTATTACAGCTTTTAAGCTATTTTTAGCTTAAACAAGCAACAAATTTAAGTAAAGTAGTATCAAATTAAGCGCATTTTTTTCTCTTTTCATTGATACCACTATTAATCCTATCTGTTCAAGCGGCAAGGAGGAATCTGTATAATACGATTTCCCATACTATTTCCATATGTTCGCACTTTACGTGTAACACTTGGTATACGTTTGGTCCAAAATATACTGATTTTCTTCAAGGATGAAAATCGGAGTTTTGTGCAAAATATTACTTTTGTTTAACTGACAGTTCCTGAGTTACAGCAAAAATAGAAAAAAAAATGTTAAGGTGCTTACCCTGAATGTATTTCATCGAAAGTATATTCGGTTTCGTGCCAGGTAAACATTTAATCCACATGCAAAATATCGCCTTCCTCCAACCAAGTGTTTTTGAGTTATATCGCCAACAAATGGACGGACTTTGTAAAAATTCTAAAAATTTCAAAGGAAATTATGATGCAGAGCTAGACGCAATATTGCTAAAAACATTATTTTTTCAATATTTCTGCTAATTTGTGTCTCATCCTCTCACCATGTATCATAAAAATTCTTAGCAATTTTCAGAATTTGACAACTAACACGGTTTTCTAAAAACAAAGGCACTAATAACAAAAATTGGATTCATGGAATCTCGTTGTTCGTTGTTCGTTGGTCGTTACTTCTATAAGTAAAGATAATGTTTCCTTTGATATCCAAATGCGATATGAGGATGTTAAACCTTTAATTAATAAATTTAATAAAATTCAATGCAAAATCTAGGAACTTGTCCCTCTAACCGAGTTAACGACTCAAGTCAATGAACGAGAACAATTCGAGTTAGTTTATTTCAAAGCATTATGTATGGCTAAACAATTAATAGCGCAAAGTGAAACAATACGTGCTGCGTCTGTTGCCAGTTTTAGTGCCAACTATCGGACACCTAAAATTAAGCTACTTGAGTTGCAGTTGTACAAGTTTGACGAACGGCAAACTGATTCACTAAATTATCGCCACCCCTTCAAATCACTTATTCCTTCTAACGAATCACTTTCTTTTGTAGATAAGTTCTAATTAAGCAAATTCAAAAAGAAACAACGCAGAGTTCAAATCACAATTAGACGAGTTAAGCCAAATTTCAATTCCGCGACATGTTTTATGCAACAATCTAAAATAAATCGAGATCCATGGCTTATGCGATGGTTTAGGATCAGCCATTGGTGTGTGCATTTATATAAAATCTACAAACTCCAATCAGGCTGTCGTGCAGTTAATATGCGGAAAATCATGTGTTGCGTTGAAAACAATTTCAATTCCTCGTTTGGAATTTCACGCTGCCTTACTTCTTGCAAATCTAGCAAAAAAAGTTCAATAACTCTTTAAATGCAAAAATCAATTACGAATTTTATTGGAGCGATTCAATGCTAACATTATCATAGAGAGCTGCATCTTCAAGCCAATGGAAACAATTTGTGGCAAACCGCGTCACAAAAATACAAAAACTTCTTGCCCAACGCTAAATAAAGCTATGCTTCCACGCAGCACAACCCTGCAGACATTGTTTCGTGTAGAATGAATCCAATACAATTAAGATCATGTACACTGTGGTGGAATAGTCGATTGTTATTTAAAAAATCTTCAAAGCATTGGCTTAACAAATTACTAAGTCTGAAACAAACATTCTAGAAACACGTATCTTCAAAAATTTACCGTAATCACTACCGAAACAAACAATTCATTAATAGAAAGATATTCATCTTATGGCACATTAAAGCGATTCGCAGCTCTTATTTAGATATAAATTCAACTGTCTAGCACATAAAACTAATCAGGCCAAACTAACTGGTCATTTAATAAGGGAATTAGAAAATGCAGAAATAGCCGTGCTGAAAACCATACAAAAAATCGAATTTCACGAATTTTAAGACGAATATGTAAAACATTTAAAGGGTAAACCCATACAACCGTCAAGTAAATCGTTACATCTAAACCCATTTTTGGTTGAAAACCAGTTAATTTGCGTTGGTGGGCGAATCAAAAATTGAAATTATTCTTTTAATCACATTCAGCTTATTATCTTACCCAGCAAAAGCACATTAACCAAATTAATTGTTTGTAACAAACACAAGCAACTACTGCATGCAGGTATAGCCACAACGCTTGCTTCAGTTAGACGAAAATATTGCCCAATTTCTGGCAAATCTATAATAAAAAATTGTGTCAAGCGCATTCCCTGTTTTCGCGCTAACCCGAAATCATTTACCCCAATAATGGGCGATTTGCCGAGTTGTCGTATTAGCTCAGGTAAGCCTTTCCTCAAAACTGGTGTCGACGCTCGAGATTAGTAAAAGCATATATTCAAATTTTCATTTGTATGACAACAAAGGCAGTTCATATTGAACTTGTGAGCAGTCTAACGGCAGAAACCCTTTTGACACCCTTGGGCAGATTTATAGCGTCACGGTTACCGATTTATACTCGGAGACCGGCACAAATTCCATAGGTGCAAATAATCAATTAAACACATTTCCATCACTATTTTAATCAGAGCTCAACGGAAACAAAATCATCAACACACTGACAAACAGGACCATTCAATGGCATTTTAATCCGCCAACAGTACCAAACTTCTGTCAAGTTAGTAAAAAATCATCTTAAACGTATACTCGGCGATTCAAATTTAACTGTTGAACTTTTCAACACTGTTTTGATTCAAATCGAAGGCATAATCAATTACAGACCTTTAATCCCATTTTCCAACGATCCAAACGATTTTTACGTTCTAACACCACACCATTTCTTAATTGGGGACTCATCAAGCCAAATTCCGCATCCGGATAATATAACAGTACAATTACTGGACGTCGAAACCAGTACTAACAAATCTAGCAGCTAACACAACTTCTGAAAACGGCGGAGTCAGGAATACATTACGCTCATACACCGACGCTCAAAATGGAGAAAATGTCTGGTCCCAGTCCACAGGTAGAGTGGACAAAAGGAAGTATCATTCAACTCCATCCAGGAAAGGATGTCATCGCGTTGTCACCATTCACACATCAAGCGGTGAAATCAAGACTTCAGTGTCAAGTGTCTGTGTCTTTTCCATAGGTGACAGTGAAAGTGATTAAAACACTAATCAATCGAAAAACCAATTGTTCAATAGGGAGAAAATATTGAACGCTAGTTTTAGATCAATTCAGTAAATATATCTTTGTGCGATTATGTATAAAAAGATTTGCAGCGGGTTCAAAATTCTTGTCTAAGGTTCATTTATGGTATTCGTAAAAACATCCCTATATCTCATAAAACGGGGGATGCTGGTTGGCTGAATATTCAAAATAGATTCACTCTTCACTCTGCCGTCACATTTCCTAAAAATATTACGGAAAAGTGTCCTAAATATTCGTGTAGAAAGGTAACGTATAGATCGGATGTTTACAAAGTGAATGTTTCTTCCAGGGGTCTGTTAAAAATTACCATGCATAATACTGAAAACCTTAAATGTTCTTTTAGATACCAAATCGGCAGCATTTACAATTCAATACCATCTACATACAAGACATTAAATACCAATATATTTGAAAACGCTACAAGAAACTATTATTTACTATGCAGTCATACCATGGAATTTGTACAGTAAGTCTCTATACTCCATTTACAATTCGGCCGATATTTGGGTGCTTTGGATATGCATTGGTATGTACTATACATATTCTATATATTTGAGCTTCGAACGCTATTCTTCTTTTTATCTTTATATTGTGTTAGGTTAAGTGGAAGAACAACATCTGTTGAACTTCGCCTTTTCTCTTATAACTGAGAAAATAAAGCCATTTATTATTATTATTACTATTACTATTATTAGTTCTCACCGTTGCGCTAAATTCAAAACTGTTCTCACGCTTCGTGCAGTTTCATCTAAATTATTTGCAAGCATTTTCAATGCATTTCTTGGATTTACGTTAATGTCCTAAAAGTGCGCCTTTGACTGTCCAATAAAACTTTGTCGACGTGCGTTCTTTGTGAGAAACCCGCATAATGTTGGTTTCCACAAGAAAACTTACCGAACGTTCCGATTGGTTATTCATGCACCTCCACTGAACTCTGCGGATAGCATATAAAACTTAGTTTTTAATAAGCAGAAAGAATCATGTTAACCATCCAATAACGCAGACGTCACCTTTAAAGTGCTATTTTGTATATATTCAGTGAATATATTCTAAACTTTAAAATCAACACTGATTTAATTTAATTTCCTACCTGTCATAGTTTTAACACGTTGACCGCCATGTGAAGCACGAGTGCATCGCATGGCTCCTTAATATATGGGCCACGCCACTCACATGTGTTTCGCATGTTACTTTCACTCTAGGCCACGCAGCTCACATTTGCGCTGCACTATAGTCGTATTCTTATGAGAGATTAAGGAGTATGGCCTGGGAAACAAAACCTATGTGTTGGCCCGGCTCTAGACTAAATTTAAGACATTTTATACCTTATTTATAACATTTTTGACATGTATAAGCAAAAACGTTGTGGCCCCAGATATTCGAAAAATGTTTACTTATACGGCGGTCAACGTGTTAAACTCTTTTAGTCACTTGGCAATAATTATTAATTTGCAGACACGCGATTGACTGTAGATACAACATTCACAACACAACAGGTGCGAAGCCCCTTCGCTGCACGCTGCCACACAGAAGTACAATAACATCGCGTTCTAGCTCTAGATCTTCCAGACGAGAGGGCAACGAGGCACCCTGCACGACAGCCTTTTATTCGTTACTAAATATTTAGCCTGAAACATGAATCACGCCTTGAAACATTTCATACATATTCGCGGTCCGATTTTCAAATATTACTCACATTTACGAAACAACCCGCCGTGGCCCAGATTGACTCGACTGTTTTCACATCACGCGTTCAATCCTAAAACTGAAACTGAAAGGTGGAGTGGGGTAAATGCGATGTAGTTTTCAAATAGTCTAACTTTGACGCTCTACCTATTTTCAACAAATGTTATTGCAATTGTAGAAATGTGCACAGTCCTTAGCATTCTTGACAAGTACGCCAATGATGTCACATAAGCGTTCGGGCACTATGATTTTTTTTAAACGATGTCGCTATGTCACGTTTACCCCGTAAACTGGGGCAAATGTGACAGCGGCTTGGAATTTCTCTTAGGTTTTAGATGGCTATGAGGTATGGGGCTAATGTGAAAGTACAAAAAAGCTACATTTTGATATATAATTCGTAACTGTTTTATAACAACTTATAAGTTTTTTTTTTTAATAGTTTATTTTGCCAGTTCAACAAGGACAATGTTATTCATGGCATTGATGATAACAGTAATATAAACATTAGCAGTAACATTTTGTTAGTAAGATTTAGAAAAACATAGTATATTTGATTTACATAATTGTATAACTTTTGTCTTATTAGCTAATCACTGTCGGAATCAGGTGAACACAAGTCTTGGGGTAGTTTGCGCTTGAGTCTATGATGGATGTTTCGTCTGCCGATATTATAATGAATAGCGCCGTTGCACTCACGAATGTTTTTAAAGAACTTGCTGGCACTTGCGGAGATATACGTTTGGACTGTAGGGATATCCAATTCGTAATGTAGCTGTTCGTTCCGGACGTACCAGGGGGCATTCACTGCTATCCTGAGAATTTTATTTTGCAGACGTTGCACTTTTAGTATATTGGATGTGGCTGTGTTGCTCCAGATTGGCGATGCATATAGTATTAATGGCCTTATTAGCGATTTGTACATCAGGATGGCACATTTTGGTTTGAGTGATGATTTTTTGTTCATAAGAGGATACAGCTGAGCTAGCCTCGCGTAGCCTTGGTTGAGCTTGAGATTAACATGAAGTTTCCAGGTTAGTCGTGTGTCAAGCAGTACCCCTAAGTACTTGACTGCTGCGTCCGCGGGATTCCATGGAATAATGTTATGGTTAATTATTAGGTTGGGTGGATTTCTAATACGCCTTAGAGAGAAGATTTTAGCTTGACACTTGTCAGGATTAATTTGTAAATTCCATTTGTTGTACCACGAGTGTAATTTGTTTATTACATTCTGTAGCTTGTTGATGGCTTGGGTGAGGTCAGTGTGTTGTACTAGGACGGCTGTGTCATCTGCAAAGGTTGCTAAGGTTGCTTCAATACACGGGATGTCAGATGTGAAAATGATGAATAGTAGTGGTCCCAACACACTTCCTTGAGGGACGCCTGCTTTAATAGGTTTTTTCTCAGAGGTTGCGGAATTTATGCGTACGGCAAAAGTTCTATTATCCAGAAAAGAGAATACGATAGCTTTAAGGTAGCTTGCTATTTGGAGATTGATGATTTTGCTTTTCAGGCCTTCGGTCCAGACCTTGTCGAAGGCCTGAGCTATGTCAAGGAAGACTGCTACGGTATAACTTTTGGTTTCGAAGCCTTCTGCTATAGTTTCAGAAATGCGCTGTAACTGGTGTAGGGTAGAATATGTTTTCCTAAAGCCGAACTGGAACGTTGGTATTATGTTGAGAGGGGCTAGATCACTCATTAGGCGGGAGTAGATGATCTTCTCAAGTAGTTTTGAGAATGCTGACAATAAGCTTATTGGCCTGTAGCTGTCGATCTTCTTTTTGTCTTTTCCCGGCTTTGGGAATACTATTATATGAGCATGCTTCCAGGCCTCAGGGAAGTAGCCTAGTCGAAGGCATGCGTTATAGGTGGTTGCAAGGTAGGCTAAGGATTTTTTTGTGAGTTGTTTTAGGATAAGGTTTGAGATGAGGTCAGGCCCGGGGGATTTCTTAGTTGGAAGATTGTCTATTAAGGTTTTGATTTCGTGGGGGGTGGTGGGAGATATCGGTTCAGTTATTACTGGCTGGTTGGTTTCGATGTGGTGAGTTATGTATGCGGAGTGGTTTGGAGCGCAAGTGGATTTCGGAGTGAAGACTCTCTCAAAATGGTCTGCAAAAGCTGTTGATTTATCAGCGTCAGTAGTGAGAGTTGTACTAGTTGCTGTTAGTGTTGGTATTTCTTCTCGTTTTTTTAAGATTCGCTTGGTGGCTCGCCACATTCCCGGGTCACCTGGTTCGAGGTCCTCTATGTATTTTTTGTAATTATTGATTCGCAGTTCGTCCAAGACTTGTTTTAAGCTGTGCGTAAGTTTATTTAGTAAGCGTTTAGAATCAGGGTTTCGGGTTCTTTGCCATTCACGTCTGGCTTGGCTTTTTCTTTTAATTAGATTCGTTATTGCAATAGGTAGGTAGTGGTGGTTGGGTTTATAGTGAGGTTTGATGGCTAGTGTTGCCTGTTGAGCGCTGGCTGCTACTGTAGCTGTTAGGTTGCTTATTGCATCGTCTATTTCTTCATGATTGTTTAGACTGAGGGGGCACTTAAGCTGGTTGTCAAGGATGTTTTGAAAGTTTTCCCATTCTATCACCCCATTAATAAGTCTTGGTGGGGGTTGTATCATTTGAGGGGTGCTAATAAACGATATGATAACTGGTAGATGGTCTGAGTCGAGCTCTTCAATTACGTTCTGGTATATCTGCTTATCAAAGTTCTTTTGCAAAGCGACGTCAAGTATATCAGGTTGATGGTCAGTACGGTATGGATAGTACGTGTATTTGTCAGGAGCTATTATTTGAAAGGAGTATTTTGTTGCGTATGCTTCCATTTTGTTTCCTTCGGGGTTGTTAGCTCGACAACCCCATAGTTGATTTTTGGAGTTCAGGTCTCCTATCATCAGGAGTGGTTCGGTTGTATTGAATATGGTTTTAAGGTCTTCGTCGTTCAGCTTTTTGTTGGGCTGCCGATAAGCGCTTATTATTGTGAGATAGAGGTCGTTTAGTTCGATTTTGACTCCAATTGTTTCAAGGGCTAGTAGGGGGAGGTTAGGGATGGGATGATGAATGATTTTCTTCTTAATGAGTACAGCTACTCCACCGGCTGCTATTTGTGCGACTCTATCATTGCGATACACTTGATATCCTGGTATTTTCAACGCATCAGTTTCAGATAAATGGGTTTCAGTGATGCAAGCTATATCTATGTTGTGCCTGGCAAGAAATGTTATGAAGATTGTTCTTTGGCTTAGAAGACCGTTCGCATTCCAATTAAGGATTGTTATTTTGTCAATAGCTTTCTGAGACTTATGGTCCATTAAAGAGTAAGGAGAGGATCGTGTTGGTGAAGAATTCTTTGATTTGGGGAAGGAAAGGAGTAAGCAGGCTGAATATGGATTTGATTAAGTTGGGTATATCAAGAGCGGATTGTTGATGATTGGTATTAGGGTTGGAGTTGGCTGCTGTAGGGTTTCGTGCTTGCTCTGCGTAGGTCCGGTTAGGGTTGGTTAGGTTATTTTTATTGTATCTTAGGTAGGGACGGCTATTTAAGTTGCTGGCTGCCATTCGTTTGTTCAGTATCTCGATGTGATGTTTACATCCGCGATAGCTTGCAGGGTGAGGGCCTCCGCAGTTGGCACATTTTGGTGCATCGTCTGGTTTTTTCGAACAAAGTTGATGTTGGTGATTGCCACCGCATTTCACGCATCGAGGATCTAGTGCGCAGTAGTTCTTAGTATGACCGTAATTTTGACAACGATGGCATTGAGGGGTGTACGATGGCTTTCTTCTTAATTCTACTGCAACGATTGAGTGGAAAAGGCCTTTTAGGGAGAAAATTTTTTTTGCATTTTCATTATCGGGTAGGTCTACTGCACATACCGGTAGCGGTTGTTTGTTTTTTGTCAGAAGGCGTGTGACTTTAGTAACTGGTACTGACTTGGTAAGTTCATCGAAGATCTCAAGTTCAGTTAAGGATAAAGGTACGTTTTTAATTACAACATTTAGTGGCTTTCCATTTGGATTTTGAAAAGTGTGGTATTTTATACCATTATTATTAAAGTGTTTGGTTAGAAACACGTGCCATATCGCAGTCGCAAGTGTGTGAAAGATTAAGTGCTATATTTAACGAAGCTGATATCATATCAACCTAACTTGTAAGTACTTCTTGTTTTTGACAAAATACCGGAAGGCTTAAGCCATGTTGACCCTATGGAAGTTCAAACGCAAAACAATGTCAACCCTACGGAAGTTCAAATAAGTAGCAAGCGTAAACTGAGCTCATTAACACCTCCGATAAATGAAGTGCAAAAACGTTATGCATGGACACCAAATGTACCTACACAAAACAAATACAGCATGCTAACCAACCTCGAGAGCGAAACAACTGATAACCCAAATGATAATAACAATCAACAAGAAAATTCCAACGACAAAACAGAAACCCCGATAACAAAGCCGAAGATACCTCCCATTTATCTACACAACGCCATAAATCATACGGCATTGACCGAGGATATCAAAAAATTAATAACCGGAGAATTTTCGACCTATTACAATACTAACGCATTAAAAATAAATTTAACTAAAGAGGAGGATTACAGAAATATGGCTCTGGCAACTATGATCAGTAACAGTACTAACCATCAACAATACGTTTATTCATAACGGCGACAATAAAGCATAGAAAAGAATGAATGTCACAGGTACATACAAACAACGCAGAGTTCGTGGACTAAAATTCATATAATAAACTCGACTCACGAATACTACATGCGACCATGTAAGCAAATATGACTGACAGGAATGACCGCGTGCTGCACCGCAAATGCCCTAAATGGCAATCCCCAATTGACGCTTAAACAAAGCTACAAATTAAGCTGACTCGAAGATATAGTCGTGAAAAGGCCTTCTTGAAAGCAACAGTTTCGCTATAATCGCCTACAATGCATGTGACTAATCTGTTTACTACTCTTCTTACAATTGAAAACGTAATAGGAAATCACACACAAAAATAATTAGTCAACATTAGGGCTTATACAGGGTGAGGCACATAAAGTGTTACAGAGCAATAGCACTCAAACTATTGATCACATCCAAAAATGTTTCAGACAAAAGTTTCAGTGTTCGAGAAGGCCGTCATACTGGACCACCCTATTTTTTTATCGGTGGAGGCGCTGAAACTACGTCAAGGTCAACTCCACTTTTTTAAATGGAACCATGTATTTTTTTTTCGATGACATTATTACCGATTTGAAGACAAATTCAGCGACATGAAACACAAGGTCATTCTAGTCACGCAAAGTATGAAAATAGTCGAAAAATCGAAAAATGCAACAGTGCAACAAACACGAGTCAACACGACGGTGCACCACCCCATTATGCTCTGTGTTTAAGACAAGTGATGAATGATATTTTTGGCGAAAAGTGGATAGGACGAGGCGGTCCTGTAGCTTGGCCACCTCGATCGCCAGATCTAACATCAGCAGATTACTTTTTATGGGGTTTTGTCAAATATCGCGTAATGGCGGTAGCACCTACCACGCCTGACGACATGAAAGACAGAATACGACGAGCATGTACCGAAATTACACCACAAATGTTAGCTGAAGTTAGACGGTCTTTTCATCAGCGAATTAACAAGTGCTTACAAGTCGAGGGTCATCACTTCGAGCATCTTCTGTAGGTAGAACCAAACCAAGGTTAGTGGATCCTTTGAAAGTGATTATTCCGATATTTTTCGATTTTTTGACTATCTTCATACTTTGCTAACTAGAATGACCTTGTGTTGCAGGTAGCTGAATTTGTCTTAAAATCGGTAATAATTTCATCGAAAAAAAAATACATGGTTCCATTTAAAAATCTGGAGTTGACCTTGACGTAGCTTCAGCGCCTCCACCGATAAAAAAAATAGGGTGGTCCAGTATGACGGCCTTCTCGAACACTGAAATTTTTGTCTGAAACATTTTTGAATATGATCAATAGTTTGAGTGCTATTGCTCTGTAACACTTTATGTGCCTCACCCTGTATACAAAATTAAATCAAGAAACGGGTGTCGGTCAGGTCAAGTAATTTTCTCCAACAGGCGTAATTCTGCAAACCAAGAATTTTCTTGGGAAAGATGATGTACGTTGCTAGAGGACAAATAATTGAATCATCTAACTTTAATGGCTACGTTGCGAATGGAAAAACCTATAGGATCTGCAGTTGTAGGTGGCCAATTCTTCATTTATCGGGTGCGTGCAGTTATTGTATGAGCCCACTGGCTCTTATTTCGGTGGCAACAAATGTAAAACAGCAAGAAAAGAAAAACAAAATCAGGAAGGCAACAGACAAAAAAGAACATTTAAAAAAGAAGAGGCCGGAAAACAAATTCGATAAGCATTAGCTCAATAGTTACGAACGGGTGCTACTCAGACTATGGGTGGAAGTGGACAGTTGTTAGAGGATCAATTTAACGTTTCGGCAATGAACGTAGTTTGTTACAGTCAAAACTTGATAGTATAGTCTGTTCAGTAAACATAAAAACACAAAGTGGCCTTTGATTTCCAAAATTTCATGACTGTACTTCCAAAATTCACCTTTGTCTAGGAATGTACTTACAAAAAGTTACTAAAACAAATAGGTTAAGAGTGTGACATTTACTACCCATCTGTCATAAATGTAATTAACTATTTTTAAGGATATTATACAAATACTGTGTTGGATACTATTGACGTAGCGTTTACTCTTGGGTATCTTTATTACATTTTATTAAACTTCAGATTAGAATTTCTAGAAAAATATCTACTTTGACACTGACAATGAAAAATATTAAATGTCATTTTTAAATTCATATCTGCCAGTATGCAGGCGTGCAAACATTTGCAAAACGAAATACAGAATCCCTAGTAGAAAAATTATATGCACATGCCAACTTCAAAAAAATTTCAATGTTTTTGTGTTTACTGAATGCCCTATACGACATTACAAGCCACACATTGGGATAGCCGGTACATTCTAAATCGATCTTTAGGACACTTCAGCAAAGTAAAGGTCAACTCAGTCTTGTAACAGGAAATTAACCAACTCAATGGGAAGGTGGTTCAATGTGATACAACGTAGCTTAGAGCGAGATACTGTTACAATGATTATTAATTGTAAACGAAGTAAATGGGTCATGAATTTTTAATGGAAGAACAAAACTACTCTCATTGAAACCGAAATGGGGAAGCAGTTACTTAGTTTTGGTACCAGACGTGTGAGACGTCTCAGCCCTAATATCCTCGAACCTACCTTTGTGATGGTTTAGTGGCAGGTGGCCGGATCACTTTACAAACATAATACACCAAAGAAAAATACACATATAAATAAATAATCACATGCAAATCACACAAATAAAAGGCGACAAAGATGACAATCAAATTGAATCTACGATATTGACTTTAAATAGGCATGTAAATATTACATATTGACTAGAACTAAAGGGTTAGTATTCTTAATTATTATTAAACTGATTATAAAACTAAGGGGTTCTCCCGCAGCATCTACAATGACAGTTATGTTTCCCCCATCTTTTCAAAACAAAACTGAACGATACAAGATAAAAATATCCTATAGCCAGAGACTAAAAATTGCAAAATTCGACACTTTAATGTTTATCTTTGGGCGTCACACTGTAAAATCTACCTCACAATATAAAATCTAAGTCACAATACCTGTCTTTAGTGTCCAGGCGATGCGATTTACTGAAGTATTATGTAGCTGGGATGTCACACAACGAAACTCAAAATTCGTCCGAAATGGCGTACCTGGGAGCGGTTTCTCAACTATGAACCACAATTCGCCAGAGTATAAGGTGGGGAAATGAACAGCTGCAGATGGGGGCTGCGCGACGAAGGAGTACTTTTGTCGACCGGTAACCATCCTTCTTAGTAATTGATCACGTAGAACCTTCTTTTACGTAGAAATCCTCCACTGGCGTTCTTGCAAAGATGCAAAGCAACGGTAAGACGACGAAAAGCTTGTTGGCTTTTTACACTGCACAGGGCACCACCCCGGAAAATGTACCCCCAGAAAGAACACACCCAGAACTACCTTTGCCACTTGTTGCTTTTAGTTTCAGACGACGAATCGCTGGAAAAGCACCTTCAACACATACCTAACTTCGACGGGGCTCCAATGCACGATAACCACAAATTTCAATGGTTTAAAAAGGCACCACGGCACGTGAGACCGCCGGGGATACTAATTCAAACACTGCTTATTTACTCTTTTAAGGCGGAAGCGTCAATGACTCGAGAAACGATCGAAAAGGCAGGGGACAGAAGTTTGTATCACTTGCGTCTTATTTCTACACATATGTCAATTTTACGGTTGCACCACATTGCAATTTTCAGTCACCACAGGCGGACAACCTTGAGTTCAACTCGCCCAACCGACGCCAATTATGACGTCATCCACGAGACGAGCTAACATCGAAAAACGTGCATGCCCTCTATAGGTGAACAATTACAACACTTAAAGAAAGCTATAAGGAATGTAACGGTAAATGAACATTTACAAGATGATATAACAGGGATTACTTCGATATAAATCTGCAATTTTGTAACACAAGAGCAACGGATGTCGCTAGCTATTTGTATCTTACTGATATCCTGCCTAAATGAACTGAAATGAGACAGGGAAATGTCGGCATTTGAAATGAAAAATGCCGGAGTTTCAAAATGTAATCAAGTCTTCAAATTGCCCTAACATATTTTGATTTGGAAAGAAAATTATCATATCCCAGATAACACCTGTTACATAAGTTTTGGGAAAAACTTATAATGCCCTCTGTTACATAGTAACGCTAATACATCTAGTCAATTATGGAGAAACATGTTGTTAGAGGTTTTGTCAATTTGTTTGACATTTTACAATTTTATTTGTCATTTGAGAAATGGCGTATACATTAGAAATTCGAAAGTCCGTCTACAACGTGGTTGGACAGCTGCCGAAACGAGATGTACTAAACATTTTTCGGGAGCAAAATATTTCAAAAAGTATTATATATCGTACATTTCGAGAATGCGTAAAGGGAATTCCATGTATAAACCTGTCAAAAACAGGCTGTCCACGTAAGTTAATTGAAGTTCAGGTCAATAGACTAGCCGACCGTTCAAAAAACGCCATTGGGGTGTCCACCCGTAAGCTTTCCCGTCGTTTCCATGTTTCGAATGCTACAATATCTCGATACATCGCAAGAAGAGGCCTAAAATACCGAAAACGCAAAACATTTCTCCAGTATACCGCCGCAGAATTGGCCAGAATCCCTGGTTGTTGCCGTGCTTTGAGACCTCATGATTTCGCCAACAACCGGATCATTGTCATGGATAACAAGAAATATTTTATCTTTAGCCAGGCTTCCTGGAAATGCAGGTTTCTATACAGATAATATTAAAGACACCCCTAGTAATGTAAAATACAAAGAGAAAGCAAAATTTTCTGACAACAAAATTTTCAAAAAATTAAGGAAGTAGACTTAGAAAGCGTCCAGACGGTGATGCGACACGTAAGACAGAAACTTCGTCTTATTGAAGATAGACGACCCCTAGCAGCAATATAGCAACCAGGCGTTAAAGTCTAAGATTAATTGGTTATTGTTATGTTATGTTTACTTAATAAAGGTTTCTTAAATTTATATAATATTTTTCGATAATTTTTCCCAAAACTTATGTAACAGGTGTTACGGCGATCCAACAGCAGGGCAATCCTGCCCCTGTGACGATGGCTTTATCAGGAGAAATCCGCATATGACCTGACACTGAATGAAATCCTGCACAAGCAAATACGGTTGTTTCAAAAGCAAAAATCACAAAAATACAGATTTTCAAAAAAGAAAAATGGCGGCCGAAAAAATATCCCCACCTCCAAAAATGCTTCGCTCTTAAATTTGAAGGTTGCTCAACTAATTAGGCGACCAGAAACAGCATTTTTCGACAGATAACAATTTATAGCACCGAATTATGGGAGCATTCAAAGCAATTTCAATCAAAGTATCTCCTGCTCACTACAATTATAGCTAGAAATAACAAGAAGATTCCACTATAAATTGAATAGTAAGTAAAATCTACTTGATTGGAGTAAATACTTAAAAGTAGAATCATTTTCCTGCATAAAATGTTCCTATTAGAAGGTTTATAAAGCTTTTGAAGAATGTTAGAGTAATTACTGAAGACGTTCTAAACTAAACATCACCCCAGTCTTCAACCCCTTAAGTCGACATTATTAATAAATAGGAACATTGATATTAGCAAGTTTAATAAGCTAATTGCGTATTTAAAGGACACGCTGAGGGATACCAGGGCAATAAATAAATCAAGAGTTTTGTCACGGACTGAAATCGGCAGGTTTTTCGGAGAGGTTCCAGAAGAAGACTTTTAACTTCCTTTTACAATAAAGTATTGGATTCACCCCAAAAATGTTAAATTGAGTTGTCAACAGATGTTCAGGATTTAGAGTTCACTGAACCCCACAAACATGTTTTTATTCATTGGTCTGTCTGTCAGTCTGTGTGTTTGTGTCTGTGAAGAACAGAATATCGCGTTGAAACTTCATATATACATTTTGTGTACTATCTAGATGCGACAGCAAGCTTTTGAAGAAAATCGCGTAACTGGAAGTATGGCGTTTACTCTTTTGATTTCTCAGTTTTTTCAGTTGTTTCAAAAACGGTTCTAAGGATTTTTTTCGAACTTTACATTTTAATGTTTATTGATGTGAGATAGGTGATTTTCAAGTTGAATACCTCTAAAATGGGTTTCTTTGTTTTTTTATTAACACCTATTTTGAATAGAACACCACACCTATTATTACTTTTTTTATTCAGTTTAAAATTCTAGAGAAAATTGGTCTCCAACTAACGCTCTATTTTGTACGGTTTCTGTAGAATTTGTAATTTTGAAAATTTCTGACAGATGCTTAAAAACTAAAAATTAATTTTTTGGCTAATTATAAGAGCACTGTAAAAGGAAGTGGTGTGCGTGTATCACACCAGATTTTTAATGTAAAGGTATAGTATTCCAACTATAAATTGAAAGCCATGTGTAATAAGTTGGTTTCATACAATTAATACATAATTTTCTAATGTCAAGCAGCTGTCAAGTAATGACAGTTAATCTGTAAATTGTACATGTTGTTAAGGCATTGTAACATTTTGCATGATTTAAGTAGATACTAGTTGTTTAACCTCAGTTTTTAAAACCGTATATTAGTATAGAAAATGTTGAAAAACATATACCTTTTCCAAAATTCCCAATGCATATGTCAAATTTGGAGCTTGTTATCGAAGTGTCACTGAATGACAATCAAACAGTCATTTTATGAATTAAATTACGAAGTGACTTACTGTTCTCAATCCTGGCTTGATTTTAAATAGCTTTCCAAATTTTGGTTGAACTACTATAGACGGCCTTGCTGCTATACAAAAGGATTGTGTTAATCATCGGTGTAACAGGAGCCTATCATTGTGATGAATTGGCAAGAATGTTGTTTGATGACATTGAAGATAGAGACACTGTATTGATGATACGAATACCTGATTCAAAAACACATAAGCCATGGCGCTTCGTAATTATTGGGGATAATGGCAATTAGCTGAACATTACGCTTTATAGGAAGTACCGTACATTACGTTCACTTCAAACCACATAGACGTCTCTCTTGACCTATAAAAATGAGAAAAGCTCCATGGTCCATATAAGCAGTGGGCGTACATACCTTCGGAGAAATACCAAGTAAAGTAGCAGCTCATCTTGGTTTAGCCAGCCCTACGAAATAGTTCTGCTACTTTGTTGCTGGAGGCTGGTGGTGACATTACAAGTCTTAAGAGACATGGTGGATGGAAATACTCCATCGTGGCCGAGGGTTATATAAAAAAGTCATTGGAAAATCAACTCGCGACTGCCAAACGAATAGTTGAAAGTAAATTGAAAAATTACACTGAAATCAGAAAAGGCAATGTTAGTATCTGGATGTTTGAAATCTGATATATCTCATTTGGTATTTGGCGATGAAAATAATGCTAACTATAAAGATAATGAAGTTGCTGGGTGTTCAAAGGCTGACATATGTGGGTTGGTAGTTAACAGTGAAAATAACGTTGTTATTTGAAATAAGAGTGCTTTGTTGTCTGTGTTTAACATATTCAATGTACAGAACTACAAATATTAATATCCTTTATCTAATAGACGTGTCTGTCCGGGACGCTGTTTTGTCTGTCTGGGACGCTGTTTCAGCAGCCAAACCGTAAGAGATAGAGAAAAAAGTTATTAAAGTTATATGTTTGGAATGGTCATGTCAGGTCAGGAACCGAATTTCAGTCTCTAACACTAATTATCTTAATGATAATCCTAACTTTTTAGGTTAGATTCTAGGCAAATTTTATCAAGGCGAATGCGACTGGTAGTTTGCTACCAACAATGACGTAATATACGTACGTGTGGTGAATACGCGTTCTATTTGCAAAACGGTCTTTTTTGTTTTATTAAATGAGACATTTGTCTCACTGGACTGCTAGTTCACTTATAATACCATGAGCAGTCAAAGTTATGTCGAATATTTTTGCTGTGGTATGAGGAATGTCCAATGCGCTTAGGTTCGATCCTAATCGCAATGGGCATGAGCAGTGATACCACCGAAAAACTATTCTACTTAACTTTGACTAAGAATGGCATTCGAGGGACTATTCAATGAACCAAACTAAAAAATATTCACTTGAATGCTTTCTCGGAAGATATATCCGCTGATAGTTTTTTGATTGGCCAAGAAATTTCAAATTGTGGATTTTCATTGGTAACTTTTTGACAGATGACAGGTGAATTGAATAGTCATTGAAATTTCTCTAGCGGAATTGTTGCACAATTTTACGCTAATTGGTGCAAATAACAAAAATTCTAAATTATGATTGATTAATAGTTAACAAGAACGGGGTAAGTTGAATAGTGAATACAATTTTAAATAAAACATTTACATATTTTCGTAACTTTCATGCCACATGCGCGAAAATAGCACTTTTGCTTCAGTTTCAGAAAAGCAGATTTACAAATATCCTGTAACATAACGTTGAACATTTGTAAACTCACATTAGAATTGCAAAACTGTCATAAACCACCATGATAGCTCTTCCTTATAGTTTCTTCTAACCTTTTGCTTTGGAATTAATTCTAGCATATAAATCTCTTCTTATTAACAAACAAGTTTTAAAGTTTTTAATGCGCATACTATGCAAAGTTCTGGATATCAGCAAATTGGAAAACTTTCAAACTGCAACCTTATCAACTAGTAGTTGCTGAAAAAACTGAAGAACTTTTAATCCTGCATGTAATTGAATCAAAAGGGCCGGCTGCGCCTGGTCAGATTTATGAGACCATAAAATTCTCAAATAACCGCCTGTAGGCCTCCAATATCCGCTAAAAGTTAAATAAAATAATTTTATTGTTCCCAAATTGTCCCACATCACGTCCCATTGTAGGAAAATTCAATTAAACTTGTAAATGTATTGCTTTCCCGAGAGCTATACATAAATAAAAAGGGTCGCGAGCAATTTATTCCGGCAGCATTTAACATGCTATCCGTTCTTAATCCAATAACCCTTTAAATCTGGTTCGACGGATACGGCAAGAAATAGAAAAAACTGAAAAAGACATAGTAAATCTCAAAATCCTTGCTCCAAATCCCTTTGCTTTCGTTGTAGCCGCACCTAAGCCCTGCACAACCTACCAAAGCTCACGCCCTGCAAACTGAAAGACGTCTGCTTTTAGTTGTCTCAGCTAAAAAAAGCTATTTATGAAAGAGAACCGACTTTACTTTCCGGCTGGGGCTCCACCTTGAACTACCCCGAATTAGGGCCACGTGAACTACTAAATAGTTCCCAATAATTGCTTTACACGCCGGAAGCTGGGAATAGTGACTCCGGCGAGCATATAAAAAGAAAGTTAAAAGGTTCCGGAACAAAAACAAAATCTTCGGCAAGTTTTTAATGTATCAGGCGCCTGAAGTTTGCAGGTAATACTTTTAAAAATGCTTCTAAACTATTATACTTTACGTCAAAACTTTTCGCAGCGCAGCTCTCGTCTAATATCCAATATTTTTATATCAGCCAGTTAACTTCCTGAAATTTGAGCCGGCATTAAACATCGACGCAATCGCGGGCTGCTATAAATACGGCCCTAATTTTAAGCCCTAAATATTTTAGCGCAATCTCGCAACGAGTCTGACTTGGTACAATTTAATAATCGACTTGTTCGTAACGTCCCAACTTTAATAATTTCGGGCATTCGCTGTAATGAAGCAATCATTTAGAAACATTTATCAGCTGAAAGTTTTAGCATTATCCGGTTAAAAGTTTCGTGGATAATTGCGCCAAAGTTGATCCTTTCAGCGTCGTCTGCGAATTAAAAAATTCTGTACGTCGGTAGTGCATGGAGATTGCACTAATCCCGGCCAAGATCTGCTCGTTTGGTGTGCAAATTAAGCTGTCATTTTAAACGAAGTAATGTACGTGATGGGTGTTTCTAATTTACCTGGGAATATTGCGGTTTTTTGGCGACACCTACAACCCCTGTAATGGCAAGCAATTGCGCCCCAGTTGCACAATACCCCAAGATTATTAAAGGCATTCGCAAAATGGAGACCCAAATTACGGGGCTAAACTTTCCGGGAAAATTTTAAAATACAAATGAACCTTATTAGTAAGTGAATTAGAACGCGACTTCATTTGCCGGCTTTAGTATTATTACTCGAATTTAATCGTAAGTACATCTTGTGGGGTTGAAATTAGCTCAGTGGCCTTGTGGGTAGATTTTGGGAGATCTTATCAGCCTTGACAGTGTTCTGCTTACTATCGAAGGTCCTCATCTTAACAATCTTGTAAAATCAGAATGACTTAGCGTGCTTGTACGAGGACTTGCTAGCTTTCTGGAAATCAATTGATAAATACAATTTCAAAACTATATTTATAAGGAATTATATAACTACGTATTTGTGAAAGGTATTTATCGCACTCCCAGGTAGTTACAATTTAAGTAAATTGTAATATAAAGACGAAAATAATTATAGTACAGGGTGTTTCATTCATAATTGGAAATATTTTAACTGTAGAATCCTGGGCTCAAAATATTAATATTTAAACCAAATCACTTCGATAAAATGTGGCTCCTTACTGAGATATAGGGTGTGTTATTTAAAAATTTAAAAATGATTTTTCTCCATTACTTTCAAACTATTTGACGTATCCGTATCATATTTGGCAGGAAGTGTAGACACTGTAAACCATGCTAAATTATGTTAAATAAACGTTTGTGGTTACTACCAGATGCGTACGATAGGGGAAAGTGATTGGTTGACCCCTCCCAAATTCTACGCCACTGGCGGAATTGCCATTTTAGCACAATTTTTGATTCTCCAATACTTTTTATGTAAATAACATACTCTTCCTTCGTAACGATAAAGTTATTATTTTTCGAGATATTTTATGTTAAACATAAAGCTGAACAGTTATTTTGATTTTAATCTGTATTAATTATGTCCGTGTTTTTTGTCATAAGATTTCATTTATTATTAACAAAAAACATAATGTTATTTAATGAAATTTATTGAAACGAATACATACTCGTAGATGCATTCAACATAAAAACAAATTGTGGTTCTGAAAAGAACCATTTTGTTATAATCTAAATAAAAGAACAATTTTTATAACCCGAAAATATCAAAAACCTTTTTTAATAAATGTTCAATGTGACCCCCGTTTACTTCAAAAGCTTATCAATTCTTTTCCTAAACGACCTTCTAACTTTAAAAAATATATATGGCTGATTGGCAAGAAAATTAGCAGAATTTAATATTTGCTGCCATACTCCTCGAGGATTATTTATTTCTTGTGAGTATACTAGCGATTTTTTGTTTATACAGATTAAAGTTTCATTTGCGTAATAAATGCAATCTTCTGGCAAAAAACACCCACATAATTAATACACATTAAAATCAAAATAACTGTTCAGATTTATATTTAACTTTAAATATCTCGAAAAATACTGACTTTATCATTACGTAGAAAGAGTATGTTATTTACGTAGAAAGTATTGGCAAATCGAAAAAGTGTGCTAAAATGGCAATTCCGCCAGTGGCGTAGAATTTGGGAAGGGTCAACCAATCACTTGCCCTTGTGGTACACCTCTGGTAGTAGCCAGAATCGTTTATTTAACATAATTTAGTATGGTTTACAGTGTCTACACTTCCTGCCAAATATGATACGGATACGTCAAATAGTTTTAAAGTAATGGAAAAAAATCACTTTAAAATTTTTAAATAAAACACCCTATATCTCAGTAAGGAGCCATATTTTATCTAAGTGACTTTAGTTAAATATTAATATTTTGAGCCCAGGATTCTACAGTTAAAATATTTCCAATTATTAATGAAACACCCTGTATATGTTAACCGGGATCATTTGTAATGTAATGGAAAATGTGAAAATCCGTTTACAGTAATTAAATTTCCAATCATTACAAAATTTCCAAATCCAGTGCTGCATTATATATTTTTATATTTTGCTCCCCAATCACCATACCTGCATTTTAGGCATTCGTTGTAATTGGCTTTAGGTCTGATTATAAAATCCTTTATCTAATAGACGTGTCTGTCTGGGACGCTGTTTTATCCGGGACGCTGTTTCAGCAGCCAAACCGTAAGAGATAGAGAAAAAAGTTATGAAAGTTATATGTTTGGAATGGTCATGTCAGGTCAGGAACCGAATTTCAGTCACGTGACACTTCCGGTTTTCGAGAAATCACAAAAAGCCGTTTTTCAAATAGAACGCGTATTAAATAATAGCTATTCATGCAACAAGTGCTAAAAGTCGACTTTTATGCGCGAGACATGAAAATTATGAAACGAAGCCGAAGGCTGAGTTTCATAACATGTCTCGCGCATAAACGACTTTTAGCACGCGTTGCATACAATATTTTATCTACGACCTTAATTTTACCGTTATTAATCCATAAATATCGATTTAAGAAAGGTTCGCATCTGCGACGCTGCATCATAATGAATAGTAGCCTACGCCGCTGGCGATTGTTTTGGCCACGCCCGTGCTGTCAAGGACAGGTACGAAATTTAATTATTTATACTCCACATATGACTGTATTCATTACATAACGCTTTAATTATTTCAAAAACGCTTTACCTGTAACGCAAGAAGCAACTAGAATAGCTTTAAAACTTCACTTGTAGTTCGAAATTGTAGTTTTGAACCTCCCTTCACTTTTAGCACATGTGCTAAAAGTAAACAGCTGATTTCTTTAAACACGGTAAACTATAAAACGTCACTTTTAGTGAAACAAGCTAGCGCTAAAAGGCCTACTTTTAGTAGTGGTCGTAGATAAAAACTGTTTCGGCCGCCAAACGTAGCTGCGACCCTCTGCGCCTTAAATCCTCGATCGGTTAGGCAACCACTTTGACACCTTCCAGGTCTGGGTGGTTGCCTAACCGATCGAGGTTTGAAGGCGCGTTAAATGAGACATTTGTCTCACTGGACTGCTAGTATTTAATATTTTTATAAGGCATTTTATGTTTTCATGACAAGTAATTTATTGTTTTTCCACTTTTCGGTGCCCAACGTTTCTCTTACTGGTAATATAAACGTCGCTTCAGTACACATCCTTTACTAGAAAATTATATTGCTTAAACTAGAGCTTAACATGTTTACATTTCCAAAAATTTTAAATGATTAAAAGTTGATATGGGGCCATAATTATATATAACAGCAATGGCATAACATGAACAATGAAATAGAATGCTTGAGTAAAAATAGATGACCATACAAAAAAAATTATTTTAGTAGGCAAGTTTAGTTGACATATGTCATAATTAAAATGAGCCTACTCCAAGACTTGCATCTATCTTTATCACTTTCTTACTCAAGCAATACGTGTTATTTTATTGTTCATGTTATCTCATTGCTGTTATATACAGTGAATTTATTTTAATGTTGTATGTTTTTACATACTCAATAACATTTCCATATTGCATTTTAAAATAAACGCATTTTCACATTGCGCGTTACAATAAACTCCCTGTATAATTGTGGCCCCATCGGTTTATTGTATTGATACATCCAATAGCCATCGATATACAGGGTGCGTCTGGAGGAATGAACCAAAATCCAGGAGTGTATAATACACGTAAAAATAATGTAAACAAACTTAAATGTTATCATCCGATTTTCATTTGTTTTCAAGATACAGCGGCATAAAAAATCCCCATACGCACTATTTTTATTTTAGCATTTGTAATAAATGGTGCATTTCTCGATTGTTGGCAAACGATTACGTATTAAATTATCACAAATGTCGATTTTTTTACAAAAACTCAGTTAAGTTCTCCATAAAAAGTTGTTGTTTATAATGCTGTAACTTGAAAACAAATGAAAATCGGATAACAACATTTGAGTTTTGTTACATTATTTTCACATGTATAATACATTCCTGGAGTGTCGTCCATTCCTTACGACTCACCCTGTATTTTATATGCATTGTAATGGCGAAAAAATCACTTTCCGAGCTTTCTTCAGATCTTCACGTTTCAGGGTCCTTTGATGACGAAAGCAGGTTTTCTCAATTCCGCCACGTCTGTCTGTCTGTCTGTCTGTTGGCAGTATTACTCAAAAACTATTCGTTGGAGAAAGACTATATTTAGGATACAGATTATATGTCTATATCAGAAAAATATTTACAGGGTGAGCGTCTTAAAAAAATATTTTTGTTTATTTTTGCTTTAAGTGAAAATTAGGTAAAGTCATTATTTGCACATATCTCAGGCTTTATCATTGGCGAAAATGAGATCTAACAGATACAAGACAAATCGGGGGTAAACATTATAAATAGGACAGAATAGTATGGTGTCGCAGCAGAAATTCTTGCAATTCGAGCATGCCCGTGGCTCAGTTATTTTGACGGCCACAAACGGCGTACCAAGCAGCGGACTAGAAAGTGGACTCGAAATATTCGCCTGGGAGCGTTGAGTTCGAATCCCAGCGGACTACATTTTTTTATTTGCAAGTTGATCTAATTCGCCCGAGGGAAGTTTCGTGTAAACCCCTTTACATTCTTGTATGAACAGTGGTATTTCCAAACCATTAACATATGCATGTTCCAGACCCAAGAATGAGGTTTTAATAAGATGCATCACCAAAACCATGTAGGTAGATAGAACAAAGTGGCAGCATTGAATTGCCACCAAGGTCCCCCAAATCTGACAACGCTCGATTTCATGTTATGTGAGTATTCGTAGAGCAAGGTGTAACTTGAAACACAGTATGGCACTTATTTTAAACATTTATATAGGTATACACTTCCCATTTGTCTGTCGATGTCGAGGGTTGGTTTTATTATTGTTTTTAAAGGTTTTCACTTTTTCTGTATGGTACTCATATCTTTGCTTGGGTCCCGTCGCTGTCATTTATTTATTCCTCCATTCCAGGTTCCTATGGCAGGTCCACGTTTCTTTCCAATAATTCTCATTACCCATAGTTCTTTTACAATGCTATCTTCAGGTATCCTTTTCAATTTCTCTATCATTCTGGTTGTTTATGTTCTATTACGGCCTTTTACTGCACTGAATTCATTTCTTATGTCATCACTCGTCATTTCTCCCATTATTCCATAATTTTTTTCAGATATTTTATTTAACATGCCTGCATCTTGCTTTTGGCAAGTTCATGTAGCACCCAGCATTCACCATCATTATAATACGTAAATTTTTCGAATACGCAGTATTATATATTTACAATTTTACTTGATAAATGTTCCGGTTATTGTATAATCTTGATAAATAATTTATGCTGTTGTTTATCTCTTGTTTAAATCCCCCATTTTGCTCTCGAATCTAGGAAGAATTTTAGTTCATATGTTCCTTTATTTTGTGCTGGTCTAGGTGCAATGTTCTGCACGTGCTAGTTATTATAATTTTAGTTGCTTCTTACAAAGACACAAATATAGTTCAGAGCCAAGATCCATAGATATCTGGAATTATTAAATCAAAGGAATCGGATAACAATAGTTATTCTTAATTCTAAAGTCCGAAATTGACTGATTCTATTATACAAACGAAACTGCACTTTTCTGCAGTTTAGAACGTCCACAATAACAGGCTAATATCAGATTGAGTTAATGGCGGCCGAATGATTACCTTAAAGTGCTCGAATTGGGGGTCCTTTAAAAGTGCAGAAACTGGGAGGGCGATCTAGACGTCTGCACACTATAATGGAATGGGCTACAGGTGTTTCAACGTCGCCTTATACTTGCCTACGAGAAACTTTTTCGATCCCGCTGAATGCTGTATAATTTGACGTCTTTAGGTGCCTTTTTCGGGACTGGCAGGTCGTTCTTGGAGCACGGAAGGATAGTTTCTGCAAGGTAAAATGAACACTGGCCAACTGAGCCCGATATTACAAATTATTACTTCGGGCAGCGGCTTTAATTTTAAATAGCGGCGCCTTCAGCTAGCCTTGGACCCGCTCTTGAAGGGCTATCGCATTGCCTTCGAACAGCGGTTTATTACTGTAGAACTGCTTCAAATACACCCACGCTGTTAGCCTGACGCTGTTATGGATGTAGATCGATAGGAACTTGGCGACGAGTTCGAAAGGTGATTATGGTTTGTAGGATTGTAAGATGAATGGTCTGGATTCATCACAAGCTAGACGCTGGCGTTCTCAATTTAGACGTTATCTTTGTACTACGATATAAGCAGTAGCCAGTTTTGCTAACATAAGCTTCCCAAAAACGTCTGAACTCGTTAGACTTCAGCGCTCTCAGTTCAGACCTCAGAGTTACCAGGTATATCGGAAAGGTTGAAGTCTGATCATCTTAGGTTCTGGTCAGTTCTATTTCTCAGGAAAAAGATGAATTTAAAATGTATCTTATGTGAGCTCGCTCCGCAGAGCCACCCCGGGTGCTAGTTACGCTGGACGCTAATGTTGTCTGGTTCTTGACTGGCGACGGCTTGCTTAGCAGCATTAAGCAAGGCTGGTGGTTCCAGGGCTGCTTCCGACTGGAGCTCAATTTAAACTGAAAGAGAGGAGAGAAGAGGCTGAGACTGTTCGAGCATCGCTCTCTTATACTCGTTCGCATTCTCCATCCACTTCGCTCAACTAGAGGAACCTAAGTGGGGAAAACAGGGAGGTCGCGCGTTTCTGGACCCCACCTAGATCGCCTGATGCGATCAGCTAGATCTCAATAGGACCAGATGGCTTCATGTAACCTGTTGTTGGAATCAGATGGCTTTTATGGCGGAGATAGCTCCTGTAAATTAAGACATGTGTTTAACAAATTTCTAATTTAATTTGCAGGTACGCAAACGTCACATAGGTTGCTATTCACCTCCTAGGTTTTCTTGGCAATAACCATCACTTCATTTTTATTTATGTCCATCTTCAATGAAATCTGCTAAGGTGTCCCATCACACTTCCAAATTTTTTTGTAGGTCTTTTTTTAACTTGCAACTAGTCATCGGCATACAGGAACTCTTTGGCTATTACGGGTTGTAGGTTTTTGCACACAACGTTGAAGCCTCTAATTTTGTGTCCGGTTATACTTTCTTCATCTTCCATCGATAGCATAATTATCAGGGGGCGTAGTATTCCTCCTTGTCTCACTCCTTTGTAGGTATTATTCTGTATTGAGATCGTCTATCTGTACGTTTCTCGTTTCCGTATACATAGGCACTATAGTATTTGTCTAAGTGTGTGAGATACCTCTCGTTGTTATACACGTTCTAAACCACATGTGCATGAATATTGTAGTGATATGAATATAGGGTTATAAAAATCAATTTTAAAATAGGATTAAGGGATTACAATAGTTGAATATTATATGGATCAATTTGAATATGAATTGGGAATATGAATAATGGGTATGTAAATAGAATTTATAATTGAATAAAATATAGCTAATTTGGAAACAGATGAATTCGAATATAATGTAATATCTAAATATGAAATTTGAAGGTAATGACAAGTACTTAATCGAAATATATTATTACACATAGTAAGTAGAAATTCAAAATAACGATATAGTGTGTTGGAAGGAGAAAATATGATATCGTTAAGGACTTTGTTTTCATTATTAAGATACCTAACAAATTTTGAAAAATGTAAAGCTGTAATTAATTTGGTGTAATTTAAAAGTGTGAAATGCAGCCTATTTTAAAATGAAAATGTTTGGAAATTAAAAAAGGTTGATATTAAGACTAAATATGCGTGGTGAAATAGAAATGGATTTTAATTTAAGAAGATGAGATATAAAATGGAGGAAGATAGCAAGTATATGGTGAAAAACTAAACTAAAAGCAGGACTAATCTACAAAGGAGAATAAATAGAGAGAAATACTAAGTTAAGTATATAGAAGAATTACATTTGACATTGTATATCAATTGATTTGGATTGCATCGAGCTGTTAGTACGAAAGTAGAGTTCTGAAGGAAAGACCGTTGGTTATTGGTGCTGCTCAGTGGAGTAATTTGGAGGAGTGTTTTTGGATGCGATTTTGGAGTTGAGTAACTACAACTGAGGTCTGTTTTGGGTCCATGCTGTGAGGGAGCTTCTGTTCCGGATTCTAAGCAGTTTTGACATATTGGGTGTCATTGGGGGCTTTCACTGTGTTTGAATACTGACTCAGTTGTGGTCGTTGGAGGAGTGGAGCAAGTTGGTTAACATCAGGGACATTGATAAGTTCGAGTGAAATGTGGGTGATTTTAGGTATTAGGTAAGCACTGAAAGACTAGAAGACTAAAAAGGTGAATTCATTATTAAGGAATTACTTACTGTTTGATATTGTTATGTGGCGAATGTAACGATCTATTATTTGTCATTGAATTTTCATTTTCATTTTGAATTTGTTTGACATATCATTTGACAAAACTTATTTTTCACTTGTAAGAAAATTAAAATCAGAATAAGCAATCTAGATAAAACAAATCCACCCCTGATTTTCAGGAGCTAGCAAAAAGAATAACTATTCATATTCAAATAATATAAACAGGGCAATTTAAATTGATAGAAATATAATTTATAAGCATATACTACTAGGTAACACAAAGCAAGAGCCCGAATCAATTCAATATAGTTTCTCATTATGCTTTATAGATTCTTTACTATGTTTTCTTAGACTGAAGACCTTGTGCTTTTTCCTAGTCTAAAATCCGTCTGAGGGTTCGTAATTGTTCTTTTCACAATACTACTTAGTCTGTTCTTGATAGTTCTTTCATGTGTTCTATACGCAACAGTTTGATGGTAAAAGACATAAAGGATGCTAACGTTCTTACCACATCAATCAAATCGCGAAAATCGCTAGATGTTTGGTATATACTTATATCAAAATTGCAAAATGTACAGAAGAATGGAAAAGACAGATTCACAACTACGGAAATGAATGATAGTGATGGCACGGTGCTAATAGCAGACTGTACGAAGTAGAGCAATTCTTTGTCTACAGTACGCTCTCCTGTTCAACCGATACTAGCCAGTGACTCGCCAGCGAAAGGAAAGGTGTACCATTTCTGTACATCTATAAGGTCTTGATACCCAAAATCTCCTGAAGGAGAGGCTGAAGCACTAGCAGTGGGGATATTAATGAAAAGACGACGACTACGATTTCTGAGTCTCAATTGAATCATTCTAATTATATGTTTAATGCTTCATCTTGTAAATCTTTCTTACCCGAAATCCGGCCTATACTAAAAAGTAGGAAGAAAAGTATTTCTAAGAATTTTTAAAATAGAAATTGAACTTCATTGTTTATTCAAAGGCCATATTTCAACCATATATCAATTCAAAGCTTATTTATGTACGAACTGGCGTTTTCTAGACCATATTCGCAGACGTAAAGCTATCTTTTTTGCCCTCGGGCGCTAAATATATTTTCCAACTGTTAAATGACGTCATCAAACGTAAAAGAATTTTATCGCCCGCTGAAGACATTTTAGCGGGCGAAATAGTTATTTACCTAACAAGTTCGGGAAGTTAATTTTCCCGAATGAGCACTTTGTTTGCAGCACGACCGAAGGGAGTGCTGCATGTAGTGCGACTTCGGGAAAATTCTTCCCGAAAGAGGTAGGTACAATGTTTTTTGTAACGAATAACTTAAAATATTTGAAAAAGTTAAAAAAATATTATTTAGTGTTTTACAACTTTACTGAGTTGGCAGCACAAATTACTAAATTTTTATACGTATCCTAGCACCTGTTAGCTTTTGTTGACGTTTACAGCGCCCCTGGAACACACAATTGCCATAGTTTTTGTGGGAAAGTAAAAAACACCCCGGTGCGGGAAAAGTCATTTTCGGCGCATCGGGAATGACCGGGAAATATGAATTTTGAAATCATGAGTGCAAAAAAGAATTTTACCTATCCACTGCCGTCATTTCAGTTATTATTTACAAAGATGTATTAATGAAAACCATACCTAGTTGCAACGGTATTATTCAGCTAAAATACTTGTAGGAATTGCCCTGTATAATATTACTATACGAATTGCTTGTTTTTTTTATAATGGTTCTGAGCCCGCACTTATCACAATCCGTTTGATCGCCTTTTTTGCTTATTATTTTCCTTCCACATTTTTCAATGATAAATACTTTTCTGGTAATTTTTACTTTTGAATTTTGAAATTTATTTGGATTTTTATCATATTCTTCATCATCAATTTTATTCCCACTGACTTGTCGTTTCATATAAATGTCCTTAAAATAATACAACCATGTATCAGTAGTTTTTTCTTCTGACTCAAGTATAATGCCGTCTCTGCATTATTCTTCTCTGCCATTTTACGTAATGTTTTTTATAACGTTTTTCTTGTAGCTTTATTGTTCTCTCATCTTCTATATTTTTCTGAATTTTTATATTTATTAGTATTTGGCCCAGTGTAGATGGACTGGATCTTGTATCCACTTCTGAGCATAATTTAGTTAATATTTTTTATTTAATTGCACCTCTTTCTTCAACATTTTTTGTTGTGTATGTCTTTCATCTCACCCATATTGCGCAAAACGAATGTTTTCAGCCGTTTATTTTTTTTTTCTAAAAGATTCTATGATCTTTTACTCCTATCTGGAAAGCTTTTATTGCTGTATGCTATATATTTTTCAGGTTTTATTTCTTTTTAGTTCTTTTCGTCTGCGATAAAGCAAACACTTCGGTGAAGCATTTACTTCCAAATCCTGTCCACATTCATATCCTCCTCCTTAATTTCGTTAATTTCGCAATTGCTACATACGCACATTACTACAGGGAAAAATCTCTGAGACAATTTATTGTGAAAGTTTTATATTTAAACGATGACGTTTTCCAAATACACCCATCTCGTTTTACTACTACTCATTTACATCTCTTGTACTGTACGATCGAATACTTTTATTATTATTTAAAAGTTACATTGGCATTTTATATCTGTCAGTTTAAGGTTATATCTGTAACATCATTTTAACAAATACAAAAATGCCTGTTGAATACATAAAAACGTTATTAACAACTACAGCTGTTCAAAGTAATTTCCTTGATTTTCCATACATAGCTCCACTTTGTGTTCAATATAAAACATTCTGTCAAAGTTAAGTGATTCTATCAAAAGTGTATAGGTTATATTATTGGGTACCTTTACTCATCACATATTTTTTTTTACATTCGCAGCCTTCCAGAGGGTAAAAATTTTCGATCATACTGTACGTTACTGTAACTTCCAAGTAAAAGTGACTAAATTGAGGTAGTTTTGATATTCATGTTGCTTAAATATTGATATAATATGCCAATTCAGACATTTAATTTAATTATAGTACAGGTATTTACATTAAAAATAATTGAAAACTTCTTTCAATCAATAGGTAATATGCAAGTCCAAATCTGCAAAATCAATTTTTATTTCAACCAAGCATATATGATTCTCAATTATTCCCTTAACGCTCATAAGGACTAAAGACCTATACAAATTATACACTACCCCTATTGATCGTTGACCCTTTGAATATTTTTAAATAACTCTATCATTGTTTGAGAAAATAATTTCCTCCGTTATAACCAGAGGTGTTTATACAAATTTATTCACCGGGGTAAGCATTGCGGCTGATGAAAGTTAGTGATCGATTTCATAATATAACTGGTGGAATAATTAAGAGATTCAAGAGGAAGATAATTTGATGCAAGATATTTTAACTTATAAACGTAACTGGTCTACAAATAACATATTAACTCGTTCTACAACTTCACTCATCTGCTCCTCTCAACTTTAATTATTGTAGTTGAAGTAAACACCTAGGTCGTAAGAATTATGTTACTTGTTTACAATTTTACGTATAACCTTTGTATCTGTAACTAAATACTTCCAAATAAACCTTGAAGTTCTATTGATTGTAATTGTTATCTCTTCTGTTTTATCTTGCAATATAGACCTCAGTCAGTGGCGGAGCGCTATAAGGATACCATAACAAAACAGCCATTCAAGATTCCTTTTATTCTAATGGGTGTTTCAATAAGAGCGCAAGATTTCAGTGTTCAATAAAACATGGTTTTCTGTAGCAAAGTATTGAAATATTTATTGATTTAGAAAATATACATTTGGGAATTCTGTATGAAACAATATATCTTGTAAATGGCCGCCACGGCTTTGCTGGCATATGCGTACCCTTTTGACGAAATTTTCAATAACGTTATTGAATACATGTGGTGGTATTTCATTGATACAGCGTCTAATTTCGGCTTTCAATGCTTCAATGGTTGCAGGCTTATTGGCATAAACCTGTGACTTCAGATAACCCCACAGCCAGAAGTCTAAAGGTGTTAAATCGCAAGAGCGTGGAGGCCAATTCTGGTCACCAAATCGGGAAATGACACGACCAGAAGCAAACTCGTGCAAAATCGTCAATGTTTCACGGGCGGTATGACATGTGGCACCGACCTGCTGAAACCACATGTCGTCAAGATCAATAGCTTCCAAATGAGGCACAAGAAACTGTGTTATCATAACACGATAATGGTGGCAATTAAACTTTCACCATTTTGATAATAATTTTTGACAATCAGGACGCGTTGTTCTACCGTGTAATGCTCCATGTTTACTAACTCCCATCTGTCAACTTTCGATCTGTCACATCATAATCATGTGACATTATGACTGTCAAACATGGCGCGCAATTCAAATCTTGCGCTCTTATTGAAACACCCATTAAAAGACACATTTTTTGTACTTATTTTTCATCATTATTCTCATTTTAAAGCTTAAAAAAAGCAGAAGTCATTTATATTTGAGGAATACGAACTTTTTCGCTTTTCGACAGTGTATAAACTGCAGCGGGTGCAGAGCGTCAACACCTTGTTACAGTAAGGAAGCTGACCTGCGGTTAATTAATTTAAATAATCAATGGTAGTAAAAAATCCCAGGTTAACCTCCTTACGCACTACACGGAAGCTCTAAAAATTTTAACTTACCGCGCAGGCCGAACTAGCTCAATTTCGGCGGCCTTGGATCGTAGATTCTTATCAACTGTACTACCCTGGAAATGCTTCAAAGACAAAAAACAAATGGGCGCTAGAAACCAAATGGTTTCGAATAATATAGCCAACTACAAGTGACTAGCATTTATTTATTAACGCTAAATAGTCTTGCAGTCTATAATGGTAATTCAATATTAAACAATTAGAATAATTTGGTCATAAATAATAATGTAATAATGATAGAAATATGCAAATTAATTGAAGGTTGCGACACGCTCCAAGATCAAGAACCCCTCTCAGGTTATTAAATTAATTGTAGCCACAAATAAATCGCGTAATATGCATATCGCTGCCATTTAAAAAAAAACTTTCTGTTCAGACTATTGGAGGCAGAAAACGTGAATGCTCCTTTTACAAAGGTTTGATTACACATATACATTGTAGCTTTCAATATTAATTGTAATTAAGTATATGCATTTAAACTTCAAATATTAAAACTAATTGAACGTATGCGTCTAAACGTTACATGTTGGTAATAACGGAAAGTATACATTTAAACTTTAAATACTGATAGTTATGGAATGTACGAATTTCAAGTATCGAAGATAATTTAATATAATATTAATCCCGGAATAGCCAGTCCGAATCCGCTTGAAAGCAAGGAGACCATCCACTTTTAATGCGGTATTTATACTCAATTAACACTAACCTTGAACCTCCAACGCCCATAAATTGCTGACAGGCAAATGCTGGCCGGGGGTTGCTATACCCTGTGGTTACAAGCACCTTGGATGCGCCCGAATCAGAGCCACTCCCAAATTGCAGAAGCTAGGTAGGATATTAGCCGGTGTTGAAAATTAAGTCAGGTAAAACTGTCAATTAAGAGCTAAAGAAACAAAATTAATATAAGAATAGCAAGCAGAAAATCTCAATCGTACCTGAATCAAAACCATCACCCTTCAAAAATTAATCGTCGTAGCGTAATAAAGCACGAACGGGACCTTTTAGAAACAAGTTGCTTCGTCGAGGTCACTAACGAAAAACAGCTGAACGCTGCGACCTCGCGATAAGCACGTGGAAGTTTTAGGGGGTTTCCAGAATCGGTACGAAATGAGCGAACTAATAAATTGAAATAATTCGAAATACAATGGATTATAATTCAAATAAGAATATACCGGTTATACCAGAAATAATTGGATAAATAGAGATTTTATTATACTGGTAATTTACTGTTAAATTGTAGCAGGTCTAAATAATATAGTTAATCGCGCGTGTATGTAAAGTTTGGTGTATCTTTTCACGAATGCTAACTTTCGCCAGTCCATATGCGAAATATTTAAATCCCCGGATGTGGGAACCTGTCTTGGACTGTGAGGGGGTGGGGGCATTTTACGTTCCGTGATTGGCTCTACTGTCCTAGATATCCATTTCAGCAATTAGGTTTTCGTATAAAAGATACAGTCACAGTTTCTAAACTGTGGCAGTGTTATTTATAATTAAAATGTAAGAGCAAATGTCAACCTAAAACAATCAACTTGGTTTTAAGGTTCACGTATAGTTTAAAACTTTACTTCCAGTATCGCTGCAACAGCGCATTGAGAAATATCCGACAGCTAAGCTCTTCAAGTTCAAAGATATCGTTTAATACTGCAGTACGATGGCCTCAATTCGAAACTGCGAACGAACAGTTCTGAAGAGATTAAGTTATTGATTAAGGTAATTTATTGCAGCACTGAAAACGAATAAATTTCGAGATTACTGGGCTAACCCGTTCTTACTAATTTCAGTAATAAACTTTACAAGAAAATACATAAAGCTCTAACGATTAATCCGGAATTTTTAAAGCCGCCATAAAATGTTCAAGCACTGGTTAGGTCAACTTTAATGTCGACGAAATTCATTATTCACAAAAATTAAATCCTTAATTTCATTTAATATAGAGCCTCGAGGAGAAATGGGAAAATACCTCAAAAACCCGAAGCGTTGACGTGGTAGTCGTTTCAAATGCCACAGACATTAACACTTGCTCCAAGTATTTCCATTGTATTCGCAGGCAATTTTTTATTTTCAAAATTTGCAATAAGGACATGCATTTACGAATATATAAAAAAGTAATCTTAGCATTTCATTTCTTAAAACTATCTCTAATCTTTTAACAAGACTTACTTCCATATCGCGTATTTTTTAATATTTTAGCGTTTGTGCTTCTTATCATGGACATTTGATGTATAAATACTCGTATTACAGGGGTGTTTATTAATAATTTCTCTCACAATAAGTTTTCGTTAAACAATTAATTTTGAAATGGTTTCAACTTTCATTAGTTTATTCTAGTAATAAATTGATTGATTTTAAAATATTATATTTGACTATGACCATTGCTTTCCTAGTTTAAATAAAACTACAATTTATTCAGCAATGGCGTTATAATACGATTGGAGTATTAATAAAAGAAAGTGCCCCATGACAACGTTGTAAATTATCACAGGCAAAATTAATACGTGTATATCAAGTTTACGCTATCGTTGTAAGTGGCATCAAACTAATAATTCCGTGCTCCAGGCTCTAGACTTATTGTGACTGTCCTCCAAGAACCGGCTGAAACAGTCGAGATACAACGAAGAAATTGGAAATAACGGAATAAAAAAAATTAATTTACCTCGTACATGCACGGCAGTTTGTATTGGGATGAAAATTATTTATAATAAAGGAAATGTGGTAACAGTGGCACATCGTCTGCCGCAGGTCAACATACAAGGTAAGTTAAGTTGAGAAAGCTGAACACCTAAGTGTAATTACAATAATTCAATACACAAATTAAATATTACCAAGCTAGTATTAAAGCGCAATAAATAAATAAAGAATTAAAGAAACGAAATCTATTGCACAGGTACTTATCTAATTTGTAATAATAAAAACTGAAAGTACTTACGATGCAAGCTTAAAGACATAATAAAAAATATCGATTCACGTCGTTATTCACCGACAGCAAGCTCTTGGTATTCAGATTGTCAGCAAAACAAACACAAAATAATATGGACACGTAATTATTACAGATTGTTAACGATAAATCGCTTACGTTTCGGTGCTGGGTTACCTTAATCTAGTGGCCTGCCACGTTGAATTCAACTATCTAAACCCGGTTACACCAAGGACCACTCAACGAATGGAGAATTCCCAGAGATTCGGCGCGGAAGCACCCTAGCTGCAGGTTCACTTGAGTCTCTGGCTGATTACGTCACGAAAAAATGTGAACGACCCGAAAACCCTTTGGCGGCGTTGCAATTGCGTACTTGCTAAGTACAGGGTTAATTGGCACCTACCAGAAGTGCAAATACCGGGTCGCTGCACCAAAACACTTAGGCAGCCGACTATATTTACTATGCCGCTTTATTTAGCCCGCTGTAGGCGATTTTATACTTTGAGTCTCGGCAGCCGTGCGCCTTTGGGGCTAGGCACGCTGCGACTAAGCATTCTTGAAACAGCTGCTGGATTCACATCAATTGCTGCATATACAAGGTAGCTATTCATGCACTAAACCAGGGCCATGCGTACACTTTTAGCCACATCAGATGCCAACAATTAAACCCAATTAATAATGAAAAAGCATGCAAGCACAAATCAGCTGAATGCTTAATTATTAAAATAAGAAATTTCGGCGAGAGAGGCGACATTTTCATTTCAGTCTGCACAAACAGAATATATAAGTGGCGCAAAAGTCCTCACTCGATTTTCTAAGGCAGTAACTTTGTTTGTAAATAAAAAGAATTGATTCTGTTGTTTGATTATGTTTACTTAGAGATTTAGTTTTTTTTTCATTAAGTCGCGAAGATAATATCGGTCAAGTGGCCGCCGCCAGAGTTGATGCAGATTCGGGCTCGTTTCACAGCATTTTCCATGACTTTTCTCAAAATATCTGGCGATAAATTCTGCACTTCCAGTCAGATGTTCTACTTTAGGGCCGCCAAGGTCTGTGGCTTGTTTGTATAGACCCGTGACATCAGAAAACCCCAAAAAAAGAAGTCTGGAACGGTCTAATCGGGCGATCTTGCGGGCCAGTGCAAATCTCCAAAACGAGAGATTAAGCGGCAGTCGCTCATGTTCTGTGTGCGGTTGCACTTTGTACGGGAATATCTTCAAGTGTTTCACCAAAATTTGCTGTAAATATTGTCTACTGATGCCCAATTGCGTGGCCTGTCGTCTGGTTGATGTTTTTGGGTCCACTTGGACATCTGCAGCCACAGCAGCGATACTCTCGACTGAACGGCTACTCAGCCAGCCATGTCTGCAACTGTGCCGTGTTGAGCCAGTCTCCTCGAGATGAGTGGCTAAACGGCACAGTGTTTGCCCACTTAATGACACACCACCAAGGAATCGACGACGAAATTCACGTTGAGTCAAACCACTGACCGATTATTTATCAAAAACACAATTGTTCTGCGTGCTTGAGGACTATAGCGATCTATGGTTTGTCTACATGTATTCTGCTTCTCCTTACTTCACGAATGTCAAAGTCGCCACCACATAAGACGCCATTTGCAAAAAAGAGAACATCTTTCGATCGGGTGATGACTTTTGCGCCACCTGTTGTATTTGCTAAACTATTTTACCTATTTTCTTTCTAGATATTTGTCAAATGATTCAAGCGTTGAGTTTTTAAAAACCCAATAAAAATGGTGTTCAAACAAGAAATTTAGTTCAAGTAATGTTAATTATTAGTATTCTACACAGAGTGGATTGATTAATTGGCGTCTTCTTCCTCTTACTATAAGGTGAGATCCTGTTACTGTGTACCACATTGAGTGCGGTTTTCTTTGCAATCTGCGTCTGCGGTATGGGCAGATATGAGAAGAAATGCCCTTTCACAGGGGTCACGACCAGCAAAGGTGTTGGTATGATGGCCGGAGAGCGTAAGATGTAACCACTGTTCGGGTGTGAAGTTCAAACTCGTTACCTGCCGACTCCAAAACTATACGCTTTCCCAAGCGCTGAGTTTTGAAAATCACAATGAAGAAGGTACTATCAGATATTAAATCCAATTGATTCGTCATACAAATAATCAACTATTCAAGATCAATTAAATCTGCACTGATAAGACGAATCTAAATGTTGATTGCGTTATTTTCAAGTCTATGTTGTTTCTATAGAGATGTATATTTATGCCAACTCTATAAAAACATGACATGATTCCCCTTCCTCAAAAAAAGGAAAGAATGCCAGGTAGGAAAGCTAGAATGCCACCAGCAAAGTTATAATTAGCTATAAAAATTCTTGGATCTTTTCAACAATCCGTAACATAATAAAAATAACATTTGCAAGAGTGAATTGGAAGGAAAAGAGAAATTGTTTTTTTCGAAGAAATTACAAGGTAATCTGATTAAAAACCCGTATAATATTTTAGCAGGGAAAACATTAATTCCTGCTTTGATAGTTGATCGTAAAGATTAAAAATTCCATCTCCGATACATGGCTGGAACTATATACAGGAGCGTGTTAGTGGGGCCCAATAGATTCCAACTGGAGCGACAAAGTTGTCATATCACGTCGGGGTCACCAAAATCGTAACTTATAAGAAACATTTATTGTTGTCGTTCCATAAACTAGAACTAAACTTAATTCTTAACTTCTACAATATTATTTACATTTTGAGAAAAATGAGAACCAATACAATAGAAATTAGAAAACAATTTTTGAGGGAAGATTCTCGGGAGCGGGAAACACAATAGCGGCAGTTCCGAAGTTCTAAGACCCCCTTTAACCTGGATTTTTATGGGAAAAGGTTTCATATTCAAGAATTACCCAGATAGGCGCCCGTTTGGGCATTCTCGTTATAGGCATCATGATGATTTGATTCACCTTTTATGGCTCTGAAAAGTAATGATGTGAAAGTATGGCAATAAAGAACTTTCTCCGTTATCAGGTCGTACCTGGAAGATTTTTTCAGGCCGGTTCCTTTCGTGGTCATAGTTTTTACTTCGTTATAGCTGAAGCTTTTTTATCGGCTGAGCCATCTGGTATGGTTCATTTAAATTACTTTTATGTCCATTGTCTTCACGATTTCAATTTAGAACTTCTCGAACACGTTTTAAAGATGATTTTCAGAAAATAACAAGTCACATTTGATCACATAAAAGCAATTTTTCACATATGTCACATCATATGTCAATTGATATAGATATTTGATGTATTTGTACAAGGCTATTATTGTATGTATTTCCCCGAGTAGTAAAATATTTATTTATTATGACAAAATGATGGCTGGCAGGGATGTGAATTAAGAGAATTTTGGCAGACATCGCTGTAGAGGTTCTGGGTTAACACCGGTAGATTCATAGGCATTTCGACCTTCGTCGAACTTAACAATACCGGGACATTAGAATATACGTTTTCAATGTCTAGACGTTCCGTACGACCTCGGAAAATGGAATCGATCCGCTTCTAAATAATTGAATTAATTCTTGATAACTTTTCATACCTTTACATTTTCTAACGTAAGCTGTTTAAAATTGATAGTTTTTATAAATAATTACAATGAATTTAAATTAAGAACTGGTTACTTCTGTGGTAGATAATACACCATTGGCAATTTACAATAATAATTTTAGATGTCAAAGATAAATCATACACTGAAAACTGCAACTAAAATATTATAAGATCAAATCTTTAATTAGGGTTGTTAATTAAAATCCCCTACATCACAGAGCAATTGTGGGAGCCCCAGCAGAATGTTTCGATTTAATCTCAGATAGCAATTTCCTTGACATATTTCGAAACAAAACCTTACATTTCCTCAAAGCAAGGTCAGAAAAACAGCCGATTTACGAAAGGGCGAATTACAGTCGTGTGCAAGCGCTTTTTTTTATTAAAGATGAAAAGCAGGCCAGGGTTTTTATTCCCATTGTATTGCAGACCTGCGGCAGATTACAGCAGATAAAGCAGCTGTTTTAAAGTGCCTGCCAAGTACTTACTTTATCAGCAGCTGGAATTTAAATTTGCAAATTTAAAACGTCCCGTTATTCTGCAATTCTCGATGTCGATAGCGCTTTGAGGGCGTCTTCGTCAAAGCCGTAAAAACTCCTAGCTGGCAGAGAAAATAACGAACTTCGCCACTTTCGCGAGATACGTTTATCACTGGTGCAGTTTGCAGTAGAGCCGGAGACATAGATAGTCTTCGCACTTCTTGGTAAAACAAGTTTTTTCCATTAGTTCCCACATAAATACAATGATGGAATGTTTTTCTGTCACCTTGCGACCTCGTGCAGTCACGAAGTTCAACATCAATAATTCAAAAGTAGAAGTTTTTCCAGCACATAATTTAATAAAGCTGCGGTTTAAATTGGCTCGAATCCGAGGATGTTTTGCTAGGAAGGCTATAGGTGGTACCGATTTCAACAAATATTCCTACTGCATATTTATGTGCTTGTAAAATTTTAACTTTTCGTGAGATAAATTCAGAAGAATAAACTGAAGGTAATTAATGCTGTTTTGCAGCTTTCCTAAATTTTCAACCATTTATGCCCATTGTTTGTTATGATAAAGATTCCTATCGTTATTAAAATTCAGTTCCAGCACAGTTCAGTAAACACTAATCATAAATTCACAACTGCAGAGAAATCTCAAAGTTTGCCCAAGAAAAATGATGTTTACTTTATCCTTGCCTTACAAAAATTATACTCCAGTCCTCTGGGATTCATTAATTTGCATGAGCGACAAATTGTTAAGTTCCTCGTAGCACCAAACAGGAAAGCTGTAGAGTTGAAATTTAAATCCGCCATGCTTATTAGAAAAACGTCATTTGCTGTACATTCAATACAAGAGTTTCACTATAACAGTGACGGATGACGTGCGACAATTTTATACGTCAGTTACAATGGACCGGAAAGGAGCGCTGCGTGTCCGAACTACACCTCTGTTGCATTATTAATGCCTTTTTACCTTGATTTTTTCCCGAGTGTTAGAAATAAAAAAATATTAAAAATTAAAGTGAACATAGTGGCGAAAAATGCCTTACAAAAATTGTTCTAAAGCTCGGCCTCAGGTTCCACCCCGAGGAACCACAGAAATATGCGAACCCTGCAAACAAGTTCATGAATCAGTTAGTTTTCCCGTCGGGACGCTTTAATAATGCTTGAGATCACACCAGACTGTGTTCGTTTGTCTTCCATGGATATGTATGAGTAATGCAGAGGTAACTACACGAGAATCCGGGAAACTCAGGTGAATGAGTTTTGCAGTAAAAACAAGGGTTTCCGATTTTGTTAGCTTACGGCAGTGACCTTTGGTAGAATCAGTTTTAGATTTATCTTAAAAATAGTCCCAGAATTTTACTAAGCCTAGCAAATATATTAACAGATATTTTAGTAGGGTTTGTCTAATATACACGACTTGGCGAAAACGCGTAATAAGGAGCGAAATAACTCGAAATTATCAATGGTCAAGATCCTAACATAAAAACCGAATAATAAGTATAGTTATTCCAACCAAGTTAGTAAAATTGAAGTTTTTTTCCTAGCACTTTGAAATGAAGTTTCAAATAGTACAAATACAGCTGTCAGTAGGTTATGTTTACATTGGGTTCGTAAGTTGAAATAATACTATAGGAAATCAATGTTTTAATAACTTAAAGGATAAAACTCATATTCCTTCAGAATCATATATCGTATACCAAATCAATTGTAACAATTGTGTTGCGAATTACATTGGTCAAACTAAACAACACCTGAAAAAAGGATTTCTCAACATAAAACGTCTGTAAAAACAAAGTTTAACCCCTAACAAAACTAACACTGCGTTGTTTGATCATGCATTCGAAAATTATCACAATTTTGATTTCAGCTCGTATAAAGTTTTGCAAAGAGAAAATAACTTACATAAACATTTAGTTTATGATATGATTGAAATTAACAAAAATCAAAATCTATTAATTACAAAACTGACATTGAAAAATTGCATTCTATATACTATAACCTTCTCTAATACAACATTTACAATTTTTAAATTTTTTTTATTGTTACTTTGTCATATCAAATTAATAATTTTAATACTCACCTTTGATTTTTAGTTTTTGAAATATCTTCTATTAAACTATTAAACTGTTTAACTAATGGGAATTTTTCCAATTGGCAGCCCTCAGATTCTAATTTGATAAAGGTCAATCTGCTTTGAACAAATTAATTTGTGAAGTTTTTACTTAATCTTAATTCATCTAAATGTTTTATTTAAAAACCTTGAAGGGGAGTACTAATTCCTCCCCAGAAAATTATTATCTACATTGAAATAGTAAGAGATTTTCAGTTTGCATTGTTTTTATATTATTCTAACCTAATTACCTCATTTCTAGATGTATTTCAATATTACTAATTTAATTGTTATTTCGTCTAATGAAGTTAGTTAACTAACGAAACGTAACGTTACATCACTTGATTATGCTAATTAAATTCAGTATCTGAAGATTGGCTGTATTATTTCAAATTCAGAACCCGATGTAAATTTGAAATGCAGTGCGTTTTTAACTTTAATGCACATTCAAACGTCACAATATAATTCCTTTCTTCTGTAAACTAGTAACATTACAGTATACATATTCCAACATTTTTTTGTACATTTTACCGCTCTTTACATTTTTACCAATGTTTTTGTTCTGAATAACTAATTACAATCCGTGTGCATTTGTTAATTAAAAGAAGTAAATAATTGCGTGAACTATATTAGAGGTAACCCACCAGAAGGACGATTTCGAAATTGCAAAACAGGAAATAATCTATTGCGCTTACACCCAAGTACTTAAAAGTTAATACGTCTTCTTCAGGCCGTAACGATAAGCAGCATACATTTTCTTAGGTGTTTCACGTCGAAACTATGAGCATAAATGCCTTAGTTGTAGGAAGCTATCACACGAATGTCACACAATTTAAGCCTAACACAAAGGAATGTTACAGCAGGTAGGAAGGGCAAAGTGTACCAATTTACAATCCTACGAATTGCCATTAATATTAAATAAATTTGTTTATATAACAGCATTGAACTTTTCTTGTACATGTAAATTTACTGATCAACTATTATATCCGCTGTTTTCAAAGCATTTAATAATCATTTCCCATATTAATATCTTTTAAATATTAGAACACGTTCAACATGCACATAATGCAAAATTGCATATGCCATACTAGATATCCTATAAAAAAGGTTAGAAACTAAACATATCAGCATTGCATGTGCTATAAATACATGTGTGTTAACTTAAGTTCTTAACTACGAGAGTCCGTAGGGTAAAGATGCAAACACCTTCAGAATACAAAATATATATTTATATACACACCTTAAGAGAATTAGTGACACATTATACGTAGCCTTTTCTTTGACAGGCCCCTATTCTCTCAGCACTTGTTACAGATTAAAATCCATTTACTACCTGCAGTAGGCTTAAAAGGTTGTACGGCTAACTAATGAGATGAGATAGGTTTTAAACTAAAAGGAAGTTCGGTCACTTGCGAAATCCAAATCAGTAGGCACGGAGGAAAATACTTTTGTTATTGTTCAGGGCGGGCGCCACGATAGTGTTGTATGTAAATGCCTGTGAAGTGGAAGTCTTGTCACAGAAAACCCCAGGGCGATGGAGAATGTGTACCGTACCCAACTCTGGCTATGACTTACCTACCTGGCGAATCTCTGAAATACTTATTTGTCTTCAAAATACGGGAAACTGCACTGTGCTTTACAAATGAAAATGATACATGGTAATTATGAAAACTATTAAGAAAACACACTATATTTGAGCTGGTCAGGCTTACAAAATAATTTCTAAGAATTATATCTGCACGTTATCACCAAGGATCGCCACTACAACCCAGCGAATGCACTATGAACGTGATACGCGTCAAAACTTATTTTACGTGGAAACTATTTGCTAAAACACATGCCAAAATTGACGATAATTTCTACTTACCAAATCTTATTCTAGCGCATTAGGACATATTTAACTTTAACGGTAGATCACACAAAATACCTTATTCTGGGTACTTAAAAAAGATTTCAAATTGACGGTAAATCACACTTGCATAAGGTTATAAACCATAAAAATTACTTAGCTAGATTCAGCAAATTAAATCGCGCTGGAATGCTGGATTTTCGGGTTCTCAACCCGAAAACGAAAGTAAAATCCAGAGCTCTTCTTGAATAATAAACAGCGAAGTTAGAAAATATCAACGGACATTCGACATAAATTCAGGACGTGTTGGACGGAAAAATTTTCTAGGGTTTTTGGAATGCCGGAAGGTCACAAACGATAGATGAATGTACAGAACATCGATAACGCTACCACTATACAGAGCGTGGGGACAATATAATGATGATGCTCATCTATAACTACTATTTCTAATGAGAAGGTTTCAGAACGTTCGTTACCATCCTAATGCGCTCGGTCGGTTGTTCTGTATAAATGTTCTTTTTAACAAAACAGAAATATCCTTCTGTCCACTTTTATATTACCCAGCACTAAAGCATGATGTGATGTGTTCGAAAAAAAATATTGACACTTTAATTCTTCCATTATTGGTAGACATTCTTGATGTAATGTTTTATTTCGCACAAAGCAGAGGGCGTTCGTTGCATGAAATTCTAATCACTTTCTTTTGAAGTTCTTGTACTACGTTCAGATTGGTCTGACACTAGTTTTATACATCAACAATAAACATTCGATTCCTAAATCTGATTTCTGAACCACTTGCTTATGCTATTCAGCACTTCTTACAGATACGGCTATTGAAAGATTATTATATCTGTATCACCCGAGACCATTGTTGAAATAAAGTCATCTGTCGTTCTTAGATCGTATAAATACAAGGTAAACAGCACTGGTCCGGGAATACTGCTTTGCGGAATTCCAGCCTTAGTAGCTCTAGTACTCGGTAAGGTTGAATTTACTCTAACCGCAAAAGTTATTACTGAGAATATTTAGTACATTTTACAAGAAATGAAAGTACCGTTTTTTCGTGAGATGAAAATCGCTCTACGAGCCGCGTCAGCGGCGAATGGGGTAATTTCACGAACAAAAAATAATATTTCATCACGAGTGGCAAATTCTATTTTTCTAAGAATATCAAAAATTACTATATTATTCCGCTTTTGGCTTTTCCAATTGTTCTTCTATTGCTTTTGTTTAATTTTTATGGTAGTATTACAGTTTCCATTGATATATATAAAACTAAAAAAATAAGGATACAGAAGGAGACAGACGCTCAGTACTTTAGTACATCCGCTGTTTCTGTCAGAAAGGTATTGCAGTCTCTGGATATGTTGTTTAATGACTAACGAAGGTGTCCTCTCTCAACAATCTAAGAAGAAGGTAGAATGTTTCTAACGGTTGCTCCATAGAGTTGATGTGCTCTGGACGATGATATTTCTTGATCAATAGATAGCCCTGAAATTTTATTGTATATTTAAACTACTGCCCATCAAAGTTACGAAGGTCAGATGAAGTAAACCTTGGCCAAAACGAGAAACAATTGGGCCGGTATGGATTTCATTGTACCCAATAGTAACTGAGTATAACTGAGCTGGATATCGATAACCTCTGCGTAAATATAGCTACACAGAAAAAGATTACAGACAAGACACTAAAGTGTAACTCAAATTTGTTGGAATAGGTATTCCAGATCGTTAGTAAGAGTTTCTTCGATAATTTGACGAAGTGACGACAACTATATCATCAGCGTATCAGAATGTTTTCCTAAAGTTTCACGAAAATGGGATTTTATATTATAATTGACTATGTTATAATGGTCTTTATGTATGAAAATGGTTTTATGTCATAACAATAATTTTAATATTTTAGCTATTACATCTGACTTTTACTATACTTTAGTTTATTTTCAATCAATTCTCTTTTAAAAATTGAATTTTAAGTAACTCATTTTCCTTTTTATATATTATGGATTGTCAATATGACTAAATCTCTAGCTGCAGTAGAAACATTTTACTCTTGACTAAAACACAGGTCGGATTCGCTCATAATCTAGACCAGGGCTGTCCAACATGTGGCCCGCGGACCGCATGCGGCCCGCGGATTGATAGATACTATACTTTCAGAAAACATGAATCTGGAATATACATTATAAATCATTGAAAACAATATAACATGGATACATAGAACAAAGGTACAAAAATATATCATTAGTAAAAGAATTTTCACTTTATCTGGCAACATTGCGTTAGGAAACAGTCCCGCCTACCTCCGATGCAAGCCTTGTCTTATCCGTTGTTCAGTCTGGCAGCTGCCACCAACGCGAATGGTCCTGTAACGATCAGACACCTGTTTTTGATTTTTTTAGTAGTATTTAGTTGTTCTAGTTGTTAATTGTTGTTAATTAATGATTACTTTGACAGTTCTTACTTATCAACAAATGTCATTTTATCTAGCTTACTTATCTCTGTACGTAAATTTACATTAATTGATGCACATTTTTTTCTTTTGTCGGTATCTAGGAACGGAAAGAAATTAACCTAAAGTGTATATAATTTTTTTAATTTAGAATTACCTCTTCTAGAACACATGGTGTAAGTTTGTCGGTTACCTCAGGAAACACCCTGTATATCTCTTTTGTGTTTCAATGCTTTTTGTAATGTAACCTAAGCTTCTTGAATAGTAAAGATTAGTATTCAAATAACACGTTTTAAATTTGCTCACAAAGTCGCATACGTACGACACATTTTATGATGCGGCCCTCATAACCTTCAATTTTTTACAGTAGCCTTGGGCCACTTGAAGTTGGACACCCCTGATCTAGACTACTTTTATTCCTGAAATTTCATTCTTTTATTTCATGACAATTTGTTCGTCTTGTCACCTGTGACTTCAGATTATGCTATTGCAAAATCAATTACAAATACTTTCTCGTTACTTTACTTGTCATTCAACAAATACCACATAATAAGTACTCCCCTCTTTAAAATTACCTCATTTCACTATTCCTATTTTTTTTCTTTCAGTTTTTACATAAACACCTCTTTGGATACTTAGTCGCAGGTTACCAATTTTGTGGTTTGCTCCACTGGAACTATTATATTGTTTATTACTGTGGAATTAAGTTCAGTAAAATACAACCGTTTGTGGAACACAATAACATTCCTTTTATTTCTTTAGAACACACGAACAAAATACAACTTATACAAATTCGATAATATTAATTTAAAATACAAATACGAATTTGAGTAGCATGGTTTTCGATACCGAATTAATTATTAATAAAAGACTTTGGAATCTGACCTCAGTCTGCGATTCAGCATAATGCGTACAAGTCGGGATATGTCAAAAACGTGATATTAAGTCACAGTAAAAGTGCAAGTGATAAGTGATGAGTGAGTGATCTCGAAAACTAAGCTACTGCCTTTATATATTGGGCGCCTGAATGGAAGGGACTTTCCCTCTTCTATTGAGTATAATAGGATTGCCCAGCTCTATTGGCGCACAAGAGGTTGAAATCGTCGGTCGAAAAGAACTTTCGCTTGTCGAGAGTTTATGACTGTATTGTCGATCGGGATTCACTCTCCCTTTTCTGGTTTATTGTTATTTGGAGGGGTTTTTTACGACATAACCCCGGCTGTGTTAGAAATTGCATCGTGCACGTTATGAGAGTTAGTTTCGATCGTTCAACTCAACGACACAAATCACATTTGACATTTTAGGTGATTTAGCACTCAATTTAGTGTCACATCCTAGTTTATGGCCATCTCTTGAACGACAGGCGTTTTCAGGCAATTTATCACCACTACACTACACCTCTATTCTGTCACTTGTTAATAGACCTCAACACGCTCCTTTACCAAGCCAAACGCATCCATTAATCTCACAGAGATCTCCTAACGGCCAACAAATCCTAGTACGAACTCTACGAAACACCAGCATCCACAAAAACTTCTCGGACAAATATGACAAGACACCTACCACCTTTCTCCAACAGAACTGTCAGCAGCAAACGCCTTTCAGGTCTTCTTACCAAAATTCTCAAGCCACCGACGACCTAGTATTACGAACCTCGACTAGATGCAAGTTATAAGATGTCACTTCAATGAAAAGCTTGTCGAATTAGAACTCCATTAGATGAAAACCTTCTATCCACCCCATAAAACGCTCACTCTGTTAACAATCTTGATATAAACCACTTCCAGTAAAACTATTCCCTGTTATCCAATTCATGTGATGTAATGTAATTTGACAATAAACTCAGTTCGGTATCCCATTCCAGAAATGTATTTTGTATATTATAACTGTATTACTTAGGGCATTCTCACCGCATCCATTTTCTTGCTGCTTATCCTCTTCACATCTTTAGATCTTTTAAAATTATTTTTTATTTCCTTCTTGCCAATTTTAGTTTAATTTACAACCCTTTTATATTTCAAACAGATTATAACTTTCATAAAGGGCTTACTTTAATTATTTTAGCCGCTTACAAAGGTATTACATGTTTTTGTACCAAATTATTTTTTACATACTCATAAATATTATTCTTCTTAGTGATTTAGTTTAGCATATATTTCATAGTCCAACGTTCTATAAAAACTTTATCATATTTATCTAACACCCACTATGTTGAACGATATTTCTGGAATAACTATTTGCCATATTAATCCCCCACTTCATTTTAGATAATAATTAAATTATGTTAGAATCTTACTGTTTCTTATATAGCATCATTCAGTTGAATTTTAAATTGTATTTCATTCTTTACCAAATATATTTTAATAATTTAAATATCCTAATACTTAAATTCATCTTTGTAATCTAATACTGTATTCTTTTATCCTTTTTTAAAATCTGATATTAAACTCTTATACTTATACTAAAGACCATTACAATATATATGTGTTAAATATTAAACTATGACTAAATAAAAATATTCATTTACAATTAATATAAAAATCAATTATGCTGCCCTTTATAATTTAGTAATCACAATAATTAATACTTTTGCTCAACTAGCTATTAGGTTCGCAAAACTCTCATCCCAGGGTTGAGTCGCTACACAGTAGAAAACTTAAGCAATTGTATGATGATTGCACTAGTATGGAGAATACTTCTTAATAATTTTAACCCTTTCATAATGGTCACAAAACCACACAGAAATTTGCGTTCAATTTTACTTTAATCCAAGCAAGCTGTTGATAAGTACGTCACAGGTAAATAACAACGAAATATAAGCAATTCCGTAACTAACTAAGCAAACCTGTTTATCGGTAACCAGGGACGCCGTTTCAATCCAAAGATGTCTCGATCCGAATTTCAAAAGGACGCCAACCTGTTCCAGTGCCTTTCTGGTCCCCAGATGCAGAAGACTGCTCAAAATTTGCGTTTTTCTTCCACTCTGTACCGTCGTCTGTTCGCTGGAACCGCTTTGATCCAATATGCCGGTAGCTTCCTCGACTGCGATTCTAGAGGCGGAGAGCCTTGCTGCTTGAACTGCCTTCGCTGGTGCTCCCGATGCTGCTATTACTCGTACCTGCTCTCAGGCTTCCTTTTCTGGTCCAAATCGTCGCTGCGCGGTCTCGTGTAGTCTCATACGAGATGATTTAATAGACTTAATTTCCGTTGGAGCAGAGGTTCGGTGAATGCATACAGATATTAAAACTGTATTGTTTATTGACTAGAAAAGTTCCTATTTATATACATAATACTATGACGTAAATTACAAGGTTCAGATTATTTGCCCCAGTTCAGTTCGCATATGCACTTGCTTTTTTAATTTCATAACAAACAGATAGCAAGTTTGCATAATTGCAGTTTGTTCACCAGGTCATTCGACCAATGCTGACAAGAACTGCTGACAGTTTTATTGCAGATTTCCGCATGTAACAGCCAACTTACGAAATGTATGCATTTTTAATTTTAAAAGTTAAAATTATGTTTTGGTTCCTAAACAAAGTTAATTGTTTGTTTTCTCGAATTGTCAAATATTGTTGCGCTAACCTCATATTTATTTAATGCACGATTTTCCTTTTTCTGGTTTTAAGCGCTGTCATGCTTAAATGCTAACGCTACAGGTTGCTTTATGCGCTTAGGCATGTTACATAATTCTTACCACTGTATTATTACCCGTAACTTCATTTGCCAACAGCCCCACTGAATACAAACTAACTGCACTTTGACTCTGTGACGCCCGGCCAACTTTTTTACTAACACAATCTGATTAGCATGTCTTACGTTACTTCCAATATCTGAGAATTTACTAAATATTATAGTACCACTTATCATTTTAAACCATAACATCAAATTACGTTAATCGAAAATCTGCCGATAGTGTTTTTGAAACCTATTTACTATTCTTAGTCTAATTAAATTATAAATTACTTATCAATTGTGGTTTATAAATCTATCAATGTTTAATTCTCATAATACTTCTATCCGTAGCGATTAATAAAGTACCAATTCGATTCATGTTTAATTTTTCATTAATTAACATTTATTTATTAATACTAAAAGAGCCTGAATTGCCATAGGTAGCATACCATCTCAATATTAGTGGAGGTAAGGTATACCCTTGGGCGAATCTGTTTTTCAGTTTACCCTGACTTTCATTCCTACTATCTGCTGTCCAGCATATTGTTAATCAAACTAATGTCGCTCGACATGGAGCCACCCTAACTAGCTTATATGTATGAGACACCATTTATAATTAGATAGCAAAATTTAATAGTGTTCCATAGCCATTACCGATTATATGAAATATATCCTTTTGGAATATTCGGGCTGTAAATATGAAATAAATATTTAAAGCTGAGTGCATGAACAGGCGTCGGTGACGCCCGTATACGTAAATATAGCGCCTTCGTCGTCATATATATGCACAGTAGGTAGGCTAATGTGCGGTTGCACCTATGCAAATATTTGGAACAGGAAATTACCTTTGGTATTACGAAGAGGACAAGCCTGTGGACACTGATCCAAAAGATAGGCCGCTAAACACCATAATTGGCTTGCGAAACCTTGAATGATAAAGAGGGCGCTTTAGGGAGCTTTTTAGCTTTCCGGGCGCGTTCTTAGCCGCAACTACCAGTTTCGGTCTGCAGTGAATGCCTAAATAGTAATTTCACGCAATGTCACTTCATTTAACGGAAAATCTTACCCGATTCAAATTATGGTGGGTTTAGAGCTGGTAATTTTTCGAAACGATTTCATTTAATTGAAGTTCCAAGAATTTATCTGTATCAATTACTGGGGTTTTAAATAGAAAATTGCAGATATTTCGAATTCTGGATGTTCGCATTGAAAGTACCTACCCAAAGTTTAGAATTTAAAATCACTAAATATATATAATTGAACTTGATTGTACCTGCAACACAACGTGATTTATTCTTACTTTACACTTTGAAGTTAAGAAGCCGATTCAAGTATTCAGCAAAAAGTTTTAATTGCTCGTAAATAAAAATTTCAAAAACAAATACCAAAATCCAAATATACGCACTACTTTAACAATCCAGAATTTAGAAAATGCAAAGTCAAAACCATATTAGATATAAAATAAATCTCAATACGTTATGCTATGGCACTCAACTTTGCATCCTAAAAGGAGAGATCTTATTTAGAAGTACCTTTATGTGGTTCCATGTGGATAAAGGACATAAGAATAATAATTACTGGCACAGTATTTCCAAAATCTGTTGAATTAGGTAGTTTAGTTGATTTCTACTTGTTCTTTAAAATGTCTTCAAGCTTTGACTTAACTTCTTTAGAGTTTAAATTTCTTTACCCGCAAATCTTGTCAATATGAGCTGTTTGAGTCACTATGTAGCTGCATATAGTTTTCCATTTTCAGACCTTCACAATTCTTCATTTGCTAATATCTTGTTATCAGTAAATACCCATTTATTATACATGTAACAAGCTCATCGGAATGAGGGCGTCTCTTAAACTGGATGAAGAACAGGCATTCCCTCGCGAATTGCACTTTGGAAGTTATGGAGTTCCGGGAAAAAATGCTTATCATATTGTTTAGGCTGCCGCTATGATGTTTAGAATGCTTGTGATGAAAGGAGAGGTCCTCCTGGGGATGAAAAATCTGTACGGTGCTCCAGGATTTAAACCTTATCTCATTTCTGCACCTTTGAAAATACTTCTTAGCTGTAAAACACGCAGAACTCCACTGTGCTTTACAAATGAAAATCATACATGAAATTTAAAAAAAAACTCCATTAAGATAACATTCATAATATTACATTTGATGTGATTTTATCAAAACAATTCCTAAGAATTCTGTATGCGTGTTATCACGAACAGAATTCTAATAAAAAAAATAATATTGATATGCGCAAGCAAATGGGTTGGAGATATTACTACACTACGAACCGGAACATGCCCCAATGTGGCAACTTAGTAACACATAAAAAAATGAGTGGTAGCAATTTTCAAATAAAAAACAGCATGCTCAACTCACTTGCTAAAACACATACCAAGACTGACGACAATTTACGCCTACAAAATCATAATCTAGCATACCATAACATACATAAAATTTACGGTAAATGACACATGCAATATAAAACTATAACCCAAAAGTGACTTAGCTGAATGCGATAAATTAAATGATGCTAGAATGCATGCAGTCCATCGCCGGGACTGGATAAAAAATTGGTCGGGAGATTGCTGGGATGCCGCCAAAGTTAAGCAGGATTTGCGGTCTCCTAACTCAAACACGGAATCAAAACCAATAGCCTTCCAAGGATTCGCTTGAATAATGGACCGTACTAGTTCGAGAATTTCGAACATTCAGAGCGTATGTACGGGCGATGTACGGAAAGTTTCTTCCGGAATGCGTCGATATGCGAGAATGACTACAACACAAAGCGTCGATAAACCATAGGATGTACTTGATATGTAATCCGAGATCAACATGAAATTTCCGCGGCACTTAGAGACACGAATTCGGAATTACAAACTTAGTAGCTTAATCAGATAGCTACTGCAGAACGGTACACTCGCATTACAAACACAAAAATGCTTGACTGGCCCTGCTCTAAAAGTGAACGGCTCCATGTTGCTTAGCTGTCAACTAAACTGAAATGTGCTGCCTGGCGCTGATTTGGTTCTCATAGTCTTATTTTAAGCATACTGTTTTTTTTTATGATTGGTGTTAAACGTATATATACTTTATGGTCGTTTTCTTAACTTTCTACCATGTCAAATAAAATTACGTGATTGCGGTTTACCGATTTCTAATCGGAAATTAATGACAATCGTCCTTAACAAAACAAGTTTTACTTGATGGTAGAAAACAATGGTAAATCATATCGTAAACGGAATGCTTCCACGTTTCTC